>JAPYXV010004194.1:0-11589 GCA_028533065.1 Trachops cirrhosus
CCAATCTCCCTGGTTTAGTCAATGCATCCTCTATATTTTTTTTCCTGTATACCCTTCCCTTCTCCCCTGAAATTCCTTCCCCTCTCCCCTCGGGTTCCTGACTACCTGTCCTGTATTAAATGTCTTTTGTTATATTTCACTAGTTTCTTTGCTTTGTTGTTTCGGTTCCTCTTAATGTTGATATCATATATCTTTTATCTGTATCATATATTTTTATGTTAGCAACATTTACTGACGTGATTTTATGTATGAGTATGCACATTTACATTCCTCACTTGCAATATTTACATGAAAAGCCCATTCTTTGTCTCTACTATGAATTGTATATTATTTGTTGAAAAGCAAAGACTTCCCTTAACACACCCTGATGCATCCTGACCTAAATAATGCAGCTAAACCTCAGAAGGGCAACCCTGGATCCTTGGGCCCTCACTTTGCCTCCGAATACATTCATCCTCAGAAGCCTGACTTATCTCCACTGGGAGAATCCGGTACAGCCAGCGTTGACACATGAACCTGGATGGCGATCAGAGACCTTGGTAACAAACAAAAGATTTTCTTGAAAATGAACTGCTTCAGCCAGGAGCATTCACCACAAAGCCATTGCGTTTGAAGCCAAAGGGTCAGCAAAGACACAGCGCAGAAGATTCTATGAACACCGCATTGCCAGTGGCAGCAATACTCTGACACATGGGTGCAAAATTAACCCAGGTTTGTGTCCACAAATAAGGGAGCTGAAAGTACATACAGCTACCTGGGCCAGAGCCAGACCAGTAGACCGTCATGTTTATCAGGCATCACTGCCCTTGCACCACTGCCCACCAAACCCTCTCATAAAAAAGCAGCAGTGCCAAAGGCAAGTATTTTTCACATTCCTGTTATGGTTTAAATCCCAGTTTCCCATGGGATTACAGTTGTCTGTAGTGAACTAATTGGAAATGTCCTTCAACACATCTTTGCCAAGGAGAACATAGTACATTGCATCAGTAATACAGTCATGTTAGAGAGAACCCAAGAGTGACTTCAATTCCTCCCAGCAAGGTGAAGTCTGAGAACACTGGTGGTATTTGCACAGTGAAGAGGAGGATAACATCCCCTCTACTTCTGGCCAGGTTTCTCAGGACAGCATTCCTGCTCCAGTTTCACTGGCAGTGTTGTGCAAGACTGAGTCCCATCATTTCCAGGAGTACTCCATCCCATGCCCAGAGATCTTCACCCAATTATACCCACTTGGGCACCGCTTTGACACAGCTCTTTCAACAGTGCTGTTCTGCCAGGTAGTCTTTCCGTTTCATAAGGGAGGGGACTCTGTGTCCTGTCTTAGATTTGCACCGCAGTGTTCTGTGACCCCAAGTCTTGTTCTCTCACTCAGCTTGTGAATCGAACATAGGGACCAAGTGTGTTGACCCCAGGGTCAGATATTGGCACATGACTGTAGCTGCTCTCTGCCCAGCAGTGTGCGTCCTAGTAGTGCCCTTTTGTGCAGGAGATCACTTTGTGTCTTCCCCCAGGTGATATTACACTGCTCTTGACATTTCTAGTCCCATTAAACTTCCAGATAACCCCGTCCCCACAACAAGCCTCTGCACATTCTCCTACAGGACCATTACTGCTGACAGGGGATGTTCAATTCCAAGATACCCAGCTTGGTAAACAGCTTTGGAACTCTATTTTAGCTCCGTGGTCCCTGAAAGCACTCTGTGCCTTCTCCTGTCTGGCCTCTGCAGGCCCTGAAAGGCAACACTGTTCACACCCTCATGTCATGCTCTCTAAAAAATGCAGAGGATCCACCTGACATGTCTGGTGCCAGCTGATTGCTGGAGCATCACTGTGACTTGCCCTGTATATATTGGTACAGATCCTGGCTCCTGAGACCACCAGTTGACTTCTCCACTGTGACATCACAATAACATAGGGGTCCTGGGCCCTCGTTCACCAGGTTCACACTGCATAAGCACGTGCGTTCAAGCCAGAAGACTAGGAGCTTGATATGGCATAATGTGCCAGGCAACACAGAGCAGCCAACCATGGTGTGCTTGGTTCCCGCCCTAACCACCCTAGGGACAGCTGAGGGGAATTCTGTCCTCTGGAGCACAGACAACCCTGATCATTCGGAGGGACTCTGATGGGGATGAAAAAGACAACTTTACTAGGTAAGGGGTTTGGTCTTCAACTGGTGCTCTGAATTAAAACATGTGAACGACTGAAGCATTTTTGAGGGTTCTGAATTGTGTCAAACCTCAGGACTTGGGGTGCTTCTGGAAAAGATCTGAGGCCATTCATTCTGAGGGTTTGTAAGGTGCTTATGGGTCAGGCTTGTACACTCTGAGGCTGAATAGATTTGGCACCCCTTGGTAGGAACTTTTTGCTCATTGACCCTCTGTCCCCAAGACACAGGCATTTAAGGTGTCTGAGTATAGGGATATTAGCAATTTCTCTGCTGTTATTGGGAAACGCAGCCCTTTATGAGGGCATTGTGGAGTCTGAGGGTGTTTGAACAACTAAGCTCTTGGCAGATCCAGAGCTTTTCTGGGCAAGGTGTTTTTCCTGTGGTCCATGTAAACAGTCAATTGTGGTAATGGAGCCTCTGTATGAGGTTATGTGGGCTCTCTTAGGCTGGGCTTTGTAGGGGGAGGGCTAAGGGTATTACTAGGCAAAGTACTCCATTTACCTCTCTGTCTCACGGAGACCTTGCTGCGCAGCCCCTCATGGAGGGGTGTTTACATAGAGCTTCACCTGCTGAGGAACTCATCAGGCATGATGTCACAGAGGGCAAGGGTCCTGAGTGTAAGAACACGTGGGGGTCAGGATCCACCAATCAGAGCTTAGACCTGGTGTCCTGCCCACAAGTGGGCTCTAAGAATAACCTGAAAGTGCAGGGCCAGGATTGGAGACCCTCTGTCAGTTTTGCGATGGGATTGGCCGTTGGAAGACCCGACTCACAGCACAGGATTGCCTCTTATCCATGTGGAAGGTGCCTTTCACTCAGTGTCACCCAAGAGCATGGTATGGTTGTTTCTGCTAGCTTGTTTTCCAGCTGCTGATGAGGGACAGTCCAGGGAGCATTAGGGTGTTTCGAGCTTGGGCAGTTCTTCAGGGTGCGTGTGTCCCTCCTGCACTCTGCCACATGCCTTTGTTTCACTAGAGTATGATCACGATCTATGATTTTCCTCTGGGCCCCGGTGCCATCTCTTGTGAACCCTTCTTTCAATAGCAGTCCAGAAAACGGAGGATGCGGTTACCACTGCATTCTACCGCTGGGAAACTGAGGTGTCACTAAATTCAACCCATGCACTTTGGGAAAATGAAATAACTTCCACAGTATTCAAATATTCAAACTGAAAATAATGGAGCAAATTTTAGTGATGAAAAACGCTGGGAGAAGCAACAATGAGAACCGTGGGTATGTTCAAATAACACAGTTCTAAAAAGTATTCCGAAAAAGACAAGATGCAACTATGATTGTATCTTGAAAGAAAACAACCGTGAACACTCACACACACACATGCACACAGTCTGAGAAGTCCTACAAGCACTTTTCGAAAATGTGGCATCTAATCTAATGATATGTGATCAGAGAGCAGAGTCTCTAGAGCTATTCCTGTCTTGTACTTGGTAGAATGGGGAGAGAATTCCTGGACCTTGCTTCTTTTGGATGGCAGAAGTATAAGTGCATTTCCATGGATTGAAAACAAGCCAACTAATGGAAAGTATTAATTATATAATTGAAATCATATCTGCTTTTTTTCTGTTTCACTGCTATTTTAATTCCTTGGTGGCTGGACCTCCATGCAGTATGATTTTCAGGAATCTGGTTGCTTATTGATTTGAGATGGGTTCTTATCCTCCTTTTAGTTGTGCCAGGAATCTCATCTTTAGTACCTATGCCTCCATCTTGGCCAGAAACTGTTGTTATAACTTAATGAGGTGTTCTATCCCTTGCTCTCTTTCTTTGCCTTCCATTAACTCTGGCAACGGAGAATTATTACATTTCACCTTGCCCAATACATCACTTCAAGTATGCTTCTGCCTATAAAATATTTTATTTTGTGCTTCTTGGTTGAAGTTGCTCTTCCCTACCTATTTCTAGTTTGTTGATTTGATCCTAGGCTTAATGAAATCTACTGATTACTCTTTAGGTATATTCTCTACTTTAGATATGTTATTCTTTATTTGTGTCATGTTCTTTTTCATGGATTCTAGGTCTCTTTTCATCCTGCTGTGCTTCCTTACTTCCATTAAATTGAATTTACCAGTGTGCTGTTTTGCTTCTTTTCTGCAGATTCCTCCCATTCTGTTATTTGGGGACCCTTTCCTTATGTATTTTTGTCTGTCTCGTTGTGTTTGTTTCTATGTATTAAAGACCTGCTGTGACTCCCAGAAGTGGTTGGGTGTCCTTCTGTAGATATGCCCTTTTGGATTTCAGCAGTGTAGTCTCCTTTTTCCCTCAGCTGCATGCTCTGGAATGGTCTTGTATTGTTGAGTGAGCTTCTAGCTGTGTTTTTTATTCATTGCTGGTGTCCCATTCGCTGGCTAGCTCAAGATGTATACTGGATAGATTTTGGGATAGAGAAAAAAAGAATGTTGGAGAGAATGATTGAATAATTCCCACACCCCCATGCCCCAACTGGTGATGGAACCTGCAATCTCTGCTGAGTGTGTGGGAGGGCCCTGGTCAGGGTTTCAAAGTGCATTCTTTAACAGTGGGGTATAAAGTCCCAACCCACTGAGCTTCCACTTCATTTATTTTTCATTTTCCATTACACTGTTTAAGTGTGGTTATTTTACATGGTAATTTTCAAATACCCAGTGCTCTCGCAGTTCTGCAGTTTACCTATACCTCTGTATATATTTCAGCAACATTCTTAAAATTTCTTACAACTTGTTATAAACAACTAGTTCCTAATTTTATCTCTGTGAACTCCTTCATTTCAAATACTTTTGCTTCAGGTTCTCACTCCCCTCTTTTTTATATAAGTGAAATCACATATAGGCATAATTGTTTCTTTGTTTAGAAACATGTGTACTTTGATAAATACATATATATGCATATGGCCCTGACTGGTGTGTTTCCATGGATTCAGAACAGATATGAAAGCTAAAGAATCACTGTTTCAATCCCCAGTCATGCCATCTGGAAGGTTGACAACCCTGTCATCAGTAGGGAGAGCAAATAGAGTCAAAGGCGAACTGACCTATCTCTCTCTGTTTTTCTCCCTCCCTTCCCCTCTCTCAAAAAATAAATAAAATCTAAAAAATTCTCAAAATGGAAATAAATGTGCAAGCCTATTCAATAGTTTATAAATCCATGAGTGTTGTTTTCACATATGAGGGTCTACATATGTAAATTTAATAAATCTGCCTTCTACATGTGCACACATTTTGTCATTTATACACTGTAGATTCAAAATATATTCCATCTATCATTTGTATGTGCGTGTGTGTGTGTCTTTAGTGTGTGTGTGTGTGATGTTTTTGGGATGTTAATCTGACAAAATTATTTTGCACCTAATACATTAGAAGTGTTCTTCCAGACACCATTGCTTCTTTTTTTGAAAATCCTGGATGAACCCCACAAACTACTTTAATTCCAGTGTGGGCTTAAGCATTTATTAAATCAATGTTTTGTGTGTCTTGAGCGAAAACACAACTCTTGGATCTGCTTCTCAGCAGACATCCTTTCACCACCCAGATAGCAAAAATTCAAGGGAGCAATTTGCCTAACACCTCCCCTGGAAGGCGCTTATGGGTTTGTGTCCCTTCCAAACTTACCTTAGAGATGTCAGCTGTTGGGATTTCAAAGGTAAGTTGACTCACTTTCTTAACAAAACTGTATCGGCCATGTTCACCTTTATTCCAAAAATGATTGATATCAGGTCACCTTCATTGAGCAAATGCCATCAAAGCAAAATAAACTTCTGAGTCCTGATTTTCAACCATCATTGAATTTTCGACCCATGAGGAAATCTTTAGTCTGGCCTGTGTTGATGTCTCTAGAAGATTATTGCGGTTTTGTGCAGCATCTTAAATTGGTTTAAGAGGGTAGTTCAGCCAAGGTGTCTAGCCAGAGAGCATGTAACAACAGAGAGCATGAGCAGTTCTGAAGTATTCCCATTCTTATTGTTCAGTCAGTCTGAAAGGTAAATAAATTAGCATGGCATAAAGAAAATTACACCCACAGCATAAAGGCTTCTTACCCAATTCTTTTCAGAAGGTGTTCAACAAAGACACTCTAGTTCCTGGGATTAGAGAATAATTTTGGATTATATGACACCACGACAATCACCACATGGGTGAAAAGAACACAAGGAAGCCAGAAAACACAGGGTCTTCTCAGAACACTCAACAGCGATATGCTGAGTATTGTTTGATCTATTGAATCCACTCCTGTGCCATACAAATGGGATAGAATTAGTTTTGCTCCTATCATGGACGTGAGAGAAGCCAAGATGTAGAAGATTAAGTTACTTGCTAAGAGGAATATAGGTAGGGAGTGGCATCATACTCAGAATATCGCTTCATCAGTTTTTTTAAAAATCACATGGGAACCTAGAGAACACAATAGAATATCTTTTGAGATTACAAGAGGAAAAAGTGTAGGAGAGAGTCCTCGGGTAATGCTATGTGGAAGAGTCAGTATGCATTCAGCAGTTGGACATCTGTGGGGTGCCTTCTCATTGTGTAATCACACAGAGACAACTTTGCTGCTTCAGGACAATCATATGTGTTCTTAGACACATACATTACATGCTTTAATGGGATTGTAAGGTCAGGGCCTCTGAGTCATTTTCCCTGATATCAACTGAGGTAAAAACTGCCTAAGGAATCTTCCCTTAGAATACACAAAACCTTTAAGGAATCAAAAGCATGAAGCTTGCCTCTGCATAGTGTCACTTCTCCATTCCAGTTTGTAAAGTCAATGACCACCATATGGGCCACAAAGATCTCGAAGCAGCCACCAGTGTGTGGGGATTGGAGTGCAATGACTGACCCTGGTCTGGGGTTTAGCAACTGCCATGATCTGCCAATCCTTCTGACTGCTCTTTTCTGGAAGCCCAGAACTCAGTCTATTGATTATGCCAATGATTCAGAAAGATCCAAACATCCAGCAGAGCCAGTGAATGGTCAGAACATGATCATTTCTGTGTCACGTGTCTGCTGAGCTCTTCCAGAGCACCAGACAAACATTTCTCACCTCCTGCAAATTCAATATTTCGCAAAACATTCCACAGAAAGACCCAGAAATATATGTTGGGAAACTGAAGAAACACTTATAGCCCAAAGGGAACTTTAAGTGAATTGGAAATCTGCAGACAAACACAGGTGATTTGGTGATATACACGTGTTTTTTTTAAATATGGCTGTGTGAATAAATAATTCCAGATGCCCTGTGGTTGTGTCACCATGCCCAGCCAGTGCCACAGAATACACAATGTGAAGTCCTGAAAAGTGGGGAGAATCAACGCCAAGCCTCAGCAGAATGCAGCCCCCAATTCAAAAGGAAGACAGTAAAATAAAACGGGTTTGAAATTGAAGAGACTTCTGAATGTTGTGTCTATTTCTGGTGGGTCAAATGGCTTGCCTAACACCCTTGAAAAGCAGGACAAATTATTCCAGTATGGGAGTCAGGCATTAATACAGAGGACAGATCTCAGCGTTTAGTGATGTGATGTTAGGGAAGTGAATCAAGAATCCTGATGGGAACGGGGGCGCATCACTGTTTATCACCTTCTTCTTTGAGCCTCACAGCCAAGGTCAGTGTTCATGAGAGTTATCTCTGTTAAAGGGCTCACCTTATTTTCCTCATGAACCTGAAGTTCCTCATACACAACAGAGAAATTTGAGCGGATACTTTGGAAACATCTCTCACTGTCAGAAACAACTGGCATATGGGAATGGGCTCTTTCGGAAAAATCTTCATAGAAGAAAGTCAACAATCTACATAAGGTATGGTGACATGCAAGTCTGCTTGAAGAAAGAGATAGTCCTGGTGAACAGAGATATTCCTTGCACTATGCCTTAGGCCATTCCTACAATTACAGGTGAGGATGGGTGATATTCAGGATTATTGACTGACCCCCACATTCCTGAGAGCTATCCACAGGCAATTTCTCAAAAATCCTCTAGGAACCAGTGAGGGCAGTGGACTGCATACAACCGGCAAATTATTCTGCACACCACACATGCGCCTAAGTTCTGGCATCAGATTGGGTGTGGTTATGGTAACTCCATGGTGAGAATTTGTGAGTTGCCCTTCACAATCTCATTAACCCTTCCCCTCGGAACCAATGATTGGCTTAGAACCTGTTTATGGTACTAACCCATCATGAGATTCCTCCCTGGAATATTTCTGGTGTTATTCTTGGTATGCCAGCTTCATCTTCTGGGATGTTAAAATAGGACCCTCTGACATGGACACTGAGTTGCAACTGCATGTAGGCATAATGCAAGGCTGCATCAACAAGTCCAAGCAGCCAGGGAGAAGAAGGAGGGTGTGGCTCTCTGTCAGTCTAACAGCTGAGCTATTCCTGGAAGGAAGTCCGCCCAAAGGTTTTTTTTTGCCTTACTCAAACGTTTTTGTTTTCAGCTTGTGCAAGTGGTGTCTACAACCATATTTGGATCTATTGGTCTGTCCTGTTGTTACATCCACTTTTCTCAGGTGAGACTTCAAAAGTAGATCCAACAGACATTGTAAGGAAGTTAGTGGTGTTTTAGGATTCCCCTGCTTGGCAATTAGTCATGATCTAACCTAGGTTTTATATGTCTATATTCAGGACACAGCAGACAGCAGTGGCAGCCATTTGCCAGTCATCTTGAGGCAAATAGTTCCAACGTAATTTCCATGTGGCTGGAAAACAATGTCACAGGCCTGATAGAAAACATTTCTGTGGGATTAAAACAGTAGCAAATAGATATCAGGGTCAATTTTTAGGGTTCCATCTGGTATACAGTTGAAAAATCAAGCTGCGCTGCATTCGGTGGGGAAAAGGTTGGCCAAGGCATTGACCCATACTGCATATTGCATCAGGGCACAAGTCCAGAACTATTTCCCTGAGAGGGGCACATTTTCTCCCATCCACACTGCCACAGGTAAATAACTATATCTGCTGGAGGTGTTGCTTTTTCACAGCAGGCCATGTTAGCAGGGGAGGGAAGGGAAAATGAGTTCACTACTTTCCACAGGTTGTCCTCTAAGGCTCTGCAGACTAGGCCCCATCTCTGTTCTCATCCTTCTGTGTCTATGCGTCTTCCCATTTTACTGATTGTACTAAAATGAGGCAAATTTTTTCAGTTCCCTCAGCGTACTCTTTCTGCAATTAAGTGAGAATCGATGTCAAGGAACTATGGGTGCTGACCATATGCCACAATACTGCCCTGAAGCAAATTGGGGGTTGGGGATAGCAACTAAGCCAAAATTGAGTTTTGGAATCTGGTAAGTGCTTGTTCATGGCCCTGGTAGCAGATCTGGACAGACCTGTCCTATTCCCTGGACCCTGGGGTGTCCACCTTGGGTATGTAGACGCCCTCATATGCAATGAGGATCCAAAATCAAAGAGCTGTTAAAAAGCACATGGTGTTTGTAGAAATGTGGGATCTAGAATGAGGAATGGCGATGTTGAGAGCTAATCCAGAACTACACAATTCTCCAGACTACACGGTGGCACCTCTTCCCATTTTACTGTGCCATGAATGGGGTGGGAAAAAAGGAGATCTTTGAAAGCTATATGGGAGAAGCCACAGTGAAGGTCCAAGGGCCCTGATGAAACAGGGACTCCATGAACAAGGTAGGCTTGTAGCACAACTACCTTAGATCTCTTCAAGCCACAGCCACCTGGATAGCTCCTCTACCCTATTAGGAGTGCACTTGGTGCCAGGGAGCAAAGAATTCTTCATGGCAGAGAATTTTAAGGTGAGACAAGAGAATTCTCAGAGTGCTGTCAGGTAGAAAGGATAGTACCCAAAGGCACAGTACTGGTAATAGTTCTAACTGTTTCAGAAATATGCCTAAGACGCGCAGCTGTGGAGTCTTTTATTCTTACCTCTTAAAGAATGCATTGGCTTTGTCCTGGGTGACTAGAAGTGTAACAAGAGAAACCAGGGCTGAGCATATAACAAGCCTGTTTGTATAAGGCTCAGATTGATCCCCAGGAAAAAGGATACTCACAGGTTGTACAGAGCTCTTTATGGGGCTGCCCTCTTTTCACTGATTGGTTCCCCAGCACATTGGCCTTCTATGTGCATGGGCAGCATGCAGTGGGTGTGGGAGAACATCATATAGTGTCACAGCGCATAGTGTTTCAAACCTTCGTGAAGGCTCAGAATGCTCTGAGGAACTGAGGACATTCCCGGGAGGGGCTGATCTGTTGGCAGAGATTCCTTAAAGCTACACCAACAGTAATCTCACAGTGTGGCCCTCTGTCAGCATGGGGCAGAAATCTCAATGGAATGAGAGGAACCACCTTTATCCAACAATGTCAGGGAACAGTTTCAGTGTATGGGGGATCTGGGACACCACTGCAAGGCAGTCAGTTTTTGTCCTGGCAGACACCAAAGGTCCTGGACATTCTGCCTACTTCAATGAAAAGGAATTCAAGACCCTCTCCAGGATCTCACTTCCACTGTTGTGTAACAGAAAAATCCTTGAATTTTCTCCAAACTGAAGATTCTTTCCAGATCATTACCATCTGTTTCACCAGGGGAATATGGGCAGCGATAATAGATGAAGAGAAAAGCTGTTATGAGAGCATGAAAAGGAATTACTCTGGGCTCTGCAGATGTCTGAATGTAGGATGATGAAGCAGAGTAGCCTGGTAAACAACACCTGCTGCTTGTCTTATCTATCTCTCTCATTTGTCTTTCTTCATATGTATGCCTGCATGTATGTATGTATCTTTCATCTATCTGTCTGTCTTTCTAACTTTCTGTCTATCTTCTATCATCTGTTTATATATCCATATATCATCTATCTATGTATCTATCTCTCTACTTATGGAGCCATAATTTATTTATTGATCTGTCAACTGCCATCTATATATCTACCTATCTATGTATCTATCATGTGTCATTTAACAGTCCATTTTTTCACAGATGCCTTCAGTGTTGACAACTGTGTGCAGGAATTTTCTTCCTTTGTGTCAGACCAGTCCTGGTGCTGCCATGGAAGTGTTCACACACTGCTTTTGAAGATTTTCCAGTAACATTAAAGTGATTCATGGAGGAATAACCTCCACAGCTCCTTCTCCCTTCAGAAAAAGCGCTTGTTTTGTCAATAGATTCTCAGAGACTCTGCACCAGCTTTCTGCTGCCAACTCTGGATTGCCACAAAGGATCTCATGGAGGATAATGAGGCTCCCCTGAAATGAAGTATATACCAGCATCTCTAATGGTGCAGCAAAGTGAGGGTTCAAGGGAGGGTTCAAGGAAAACATGACTGACCTCCTGACACAGACATGGTTTAAGTCAGGCTGAATCTCAGGATCACACAAGGCATGTATTTGATGTTCAGCAACCATACAAAACACAAGCCATGAAATGCGATGTAAGCGTCTCTTCAAACAAATTTTAGAATATATAAAATAAGCATGAATA
>JAPYXV010004195.1:0-11587 GCA_028533065.1 Trachops cirrhosus
TTTTTTGGTTGTTTATGATTTCAGAATTGCCATCATAGACATGACTACAGATAGGTTGGTATTATTAATAATTTTCTTCATTGCAAAAATTTTTGTTTTTATTTCCTTTATTGGAACTTAAGTGGGAAGACATTAAAACTCAGACATGCATGCATACCTAAATTCTGTCAGAGGTTATAATTACTATTTATAGAGGGCAAAGATATCACCCCACTAATTGCTTTGTTCTTCAAAACGATATATTCTAATGTCAAATCTTTATAAAGGGGCTCAGGAAACAACTCTGAAATATTTCTATTTTTCTTTTATTTTTCCCTTCACTGTCTTGACTAGTCTCCAGTTTTTCACTTTCATTTTTCCTCCATAATATCAAACATTGAAGCTTTGAGATGATAGAATTTTTAAAAAAATGATAAAAATAATCACACTTTATTAACTAGATCCTTTTAAGGAAGAGAAAATGAACTCAGGGGACACTTACCTAAAGTAGTATTGTATTAAATAAAAGTCAGATGTTCTCTTGCCCTTCCACACATGGTGAATTAGCCCCAGACCGCTGATGAATCAAAGCTCCTTTTGATCTGCAAGATATTAGCGAAGGCATAAGGGTAAGAGTGCGGTTGAACAAACATGTACTTGTCAAAAGTTCCTTTTGGTGATTACAACAGACTGACATGAAGTTCTTTGAGATTCTGCTCTGTCTGTCTTTTGTAAGTGCAGAGCACTTTGGGTTGGGCTAGTGCATAGATAAACTGATAGGTGAGAGCAGGATGTTATTGACAGGTGAAGACAGTTATTCTGTAACATAACCTTCTTAGAAGTAACTATTATATTATAGAGCCAATGTTCATAGTGGTCCAGCCGTGTTCATTTCAAACTTGGTCCACTCATGGTCAAACTATTTCAGTTAACTGAATCATGAAACAAAAGTAATAATACAAATCACTTAAAAATTATAATGAAATAAATTATTGTGATTGGGATCATTTTTCTAAAAGAAACCGAAATCCTTCTAAAATATGTAGGGGATCATGATACTAGGGAAATTGTGCTATAAATGGGGGAATGTTTAAGGTTATTCACCTTGCCCCATTCTCTTATTGGAAATTATCTTTTATTTTTGCTTCCTCCTCCCTTATATTTTTTCCTGTAATAACTGCTAACAAACTGTCAAAACCAAATCAAAACCTACCCTTCAACAATGTGTTATCTGAATATACTTCTTTTTGTCTTTAGCTTCCAACATCCCAGTATAACTCACGTCTCTAGACTATAAGAGCTGCACTCCCAAGACACTTTCGCTTTTTTTCCCCAGCACCATATTTTATTCTTCTGAATGCAGTTGGTTCAACCTACTCAGTGCCACACACAGGCATTTTTAAATGTATTAACTTAGATATCGTCCAATAATGGACATTCTATCCTCACAAGAAAATAAACTGGATCTCCCTTATATATAGCTCACCCTAGCACTCATCTTAGGAAGTTCACTTTCTATTTCTTCCAAATGACCATTTGTAGTATCAAGGTCAGATGTTGCTTTCTTATAGCCAACCTATTTGAAGAAATATTATCCATTCTCCCTGCTGAAGGAGCTGACCAATAGTACCTGAGTGATCTGCATTGTTTTGTCACCCTTAACCACAGATGAGTGGTGCAGGAGTGGGATGTGCCACCAATAAAGGCCACACACCAAATACATGATCTCTCCTGTAAGTTTGGTTTGAGCATGGAAACCGAGTCCATTAAGTAGCACTGGGTACTTTGATATTAGAAACCTTAGTGAATATGAGTTCATATTGGTTCATATGCAAAGTAAGGCAATAGCCTTCAATAGATGAGGCGGGAGTAAGGAGAAATGAGTGAATCACATGAGCCATAAGAAAAATGGTGACCGAGACAGTAGCTATATGGCCATAGTGCAGCCCTTGTGAAATCTAACTCTCCTGCTTGTTTTGTTTGTGTGTCTGTATGAGCTGATTTTAATACACTTCTATTCCAAGCAGCTCAAAATTCACTGGATAAAATCCTCCCATAGCTATTCTTACTCACACTTTCTCATCTTCATTTTTCAGCTTCTGAATTTTTTACTACTTAAGTAAATGGCTGATTAAAAATTTCATTTTGTTTGTGCAGTTGTCTCAGTTTTGTTGCTTTAAATGCAGTATGTGTCTACTCCCCTCCTTTAAATGTGTGTTTTGTAAGAACAAAGAATGTACATATTCTTGTTCTCTGTTTACTTTGTAATTTCACCAGTATTGAAGGGTATTCTGTATATGTGGATTTTATATATTTATATAATAAGATTAGCAAGACATGAGTAACAGTGTGCTTTAAAGAACAAAAGAGAAGGCTTTTCTTTATAGCTGTCATTTGCAGATATATTGTCATATTTTAAAGTTTGCATGAAAGCATTATTTCCAGTTTCATCTGTTACCTTGCTAGGACAAGAAGGAGGCGTTTTTTTTCTCAGCCATGTGCCTAAAATGCATTTTAAACATGCAACCTCATAGAGAAGAAACCTCCATTTTTCACCTAAATGCATTAGAAAATATATTTAGCCATATGTGAGCATAGTTTGTGGTTAACTACATATTGTTACTGCAGACGGCGATATCTGTCCTCATAGGGCATGATTCAGTTTGCAAGAGACACGTGAGATGAGATTACAGAATCACAAATGTGCAGACAGTACTTAGTGAGAAAGGAGCGGGGTGGTACTTTTCATGCTTCCCTCTGAGGAGGCCTCCCCGCAATGGGCCAGGACAAGCATTTAATAGAACAGCACTCCAGGTGAGCCATTAGCAGGGATGCTATTTAGCATTCTGAAATCTCATTTTGACTTGACTGTCCTTATGATTTGTTAGGTGAGCTATAATAAAGCCCCCAAATGGCATATGTCACCTTTGACGCATGCTGCTTTTACATAATATAGTGGTAACTTATGACCCTACAGGGTAATAGATGGCTCAACAAGAGAATTTGGATATGCATGAAGCTCTTGAAATGGACTTGTCTGTCCTCCTGTTAGGAAGTGTTGAGTCAGATGTTCTTATCTCAAATATTACTAAGGCAGATGTCAAACTGCACAATGTTAAATTAACAGTGTCAGATTGACTGAAACTGCATGAGAACCTGAACTGAAACTAATGAATTAGATTTCCAAAAATTGGGGTGGAAGGGTGAAAAAAATTTTCACCTTTTCTATACACTTTTCTATTTTGACTACCCAAAAGAGAATGATAAGTGAGAACTAATATTTTATTATTGAAATAATATCAGGCATTCACGTAAATAGCCAAGTATAAACTAGAATTGTAAAGGAAGTATATAAATACTGGAAAAACCAATGCTGAGTGCACATGATGCTTTGCTATGGTATACAATTTGGAAAAACATATATTTCATTCTTTTTCCTGGAAGATTTTTAGTATCATCACCATTTTGAAAATATGGCACTTTTTTTCCATTTGAAAGGGTAATATATGGTTCAGCCAAAAATTTGATTGAGAAAAAACAACCCTGATAATTATCTGTAAATTAGAGACATAGAGAAAGTCCCCGAAACAAAGATCAACACTTCCTGTAGCATTAGGGAAGGTACTTTGACTCTGAAAGTATTTAATCTCTGAAAACGTCAATAATACTGCATGCTTTGCAAAAACACAAAATTTAGTCTCCGAAAATGGCACCAATACTGGCTGTTTGGTAAAGGTGCAAATATCTGCACTTCCTTCCCAGAGGTCAATTTATTTGTTCCTAGTGGGTTCGTGTCAAACCCACTTAACTTTTCTTACTGCTAGATCTTCTATCACTGCACAACCACAGCAGCCCAGGAAGATCCCTCTGCTGAGTCCATGAGGAGACTCACCCAGGCATTGCGGGGCGTTTGCCAGCTGCAGCCTTAGGCACTCAAGAGTCCCTTGGAATCCTCCAGGCATTATTTGACCAGGGAAGATACTTTAGGAAGAACATTGCTGCGACACTTTTCTTGTAACAAATGAGCAGTGAAAATTGTTATGTTTTAACTGTCAAAGGGAGATTGATTAGGGTGCATTTACTCTCTAGTCTAAGACAAAATAGACTTTTTTCTAGAACTCAGAGTTCTAGACACAAATGGGAGAATTGAGATGTCTATGCTACATTCTGATATTAAGGAGGAGAGGTGAAGAGAAGAGCAGATTGGAAATAAGGCTGGAAGTATTTGAGGTGTTGTACCTGCCAATGAAGACAGACAAGCCATGTCCCGAGAGAAGTGGACAAAACACAGGGTGCTGAGCCCACTTCACACACAACTGCTGATAAGTGGGTATGGTTTTAAGGTGCAAACTCCATGGTGCTTGTTATGCTGCAATAGCAGGTTAACGCACTAATGAATCTCAGTCCCTGGAACCTTAAGGACCAATCTATTTCCATTACAAGGCAACCATCAAAAACATGCTTTTTTCCCCTTTGATCTTTGCAAACAATGACCATGTTAAAATGTCCTTAGGATCTTGGCTGACATCTGAAAACTGGCACTAGAAACAGTAATCCAGAATGAGCACAAATGCCCAGGCTTCGAGGGCTGTGCATGTAGTGAGGCAAATTGTGTCCTTTGCTCAGCCCGTCTTACAGTGCCAGCAAAATGGTCACTAAATTAGCCACCAGCAATACCTCCCATAGACAGTCACCTAAAAACTCCCAGCTGCACTCAATCCAGAGAAGAGTGTCTGATGTCCTTAGGATGGGAGGAGGGAGAGGTGGGGCTGCAGAGAGTGCGACTGGAGCAGAAGGACTTCAACTTTCAGCCACACACAAAAGGGATGCTATCTATAAATAGCAATCCATGTTTTATTTTTCCTTGAATGTAACATAATCCAAGTGAAAAGACTGATAAGCTCTCTCTCTATTTCACCAAAAAGGGCAGGGGAGGCATAAGAAAGCATGTGAATGTTTATAATTCTATTTATCTATAGTACACTAAATGAATGTGTATTATATGATAAAGTCTCATAACATTTACTTCAACTTTCAGTTAATTTGTAGAGCCTGTATGAACCAACTGGATATGTGTAATTGTTTCTCTGCCAATGTACGATGTAAAATGATAAACTATAAATGGTTAACAGTAACAATAAAGACAACTAGCTTGACTTCCTCTATTAATCAGACAACAACAGGTAAACCAAAAAGATGTGCCCTTTCCAATTTAGGCATGATGTTCCCTAGACAGTGAGAGTGACTTTGAAGCATAAAAAGTAGTTAACCTTCCTGGCATGATGCTATAAAATGTGTCTTCTTATATCTGTCTGCTTCCAGAATCGTTTGGATCAAAGAAAGGTGCCACTGGTCTAGTTTTCTCTTGCAACTCAGACTTCCTTTCAGGGGAAGTAGTGATGTGTTGCTTATTTTGAATCAATTAATCGTTTTGCCTGCTACCATAGAGTCATGCCCTTGGACTCTGAGAAGAGAAACTTGGACAAGTAGTTAGAGAAAACTGTACCATTTTTTTTTTACCTTAAAGCAGCTGTAGCCATATTCTTTCACTCATTAGCACTTGTTAGCTTCTCTCCCCATTAAAATGACAGCACCTCAAAAATATTAGAAAATAGTTGTAGGATTATGTGTTAAATGTGATACCCATAAGGCTGCGAAGGTGGCAGTGATTGATTAGATGACTAAGAGCAAAATTAAAATTTAAGCAAACACATTTAAAAGTGACACATAAAATGCAAGAAGGCGTTTTTACTGATGTTTTGGCATTATTTATTGGACTGGATGATGGAATTTCTGCACCAGACTCTGTCCTTAGTAATAACATGCATTTAAGGAACAGATACTTAACAGTTGGGATGCAAGAGATAAGGGAGAAAAAATAATACTAAAATTATGAAGTAGCTTGAAATAGCCCTAGCTGAGCTCTTTTTGTTAACTGAGGTCTGTTTAACTTGTCCTGCTGATGATTAAAAACAGCGTATTTCTTATAATTTTACAAAAGAAAATCCCTATGATGTCCTCGAGAAGGTGTATTGGCTATAGTTCCAGTCTTATGTAGAGTTTTTAGGATTTTAACTATACTATTACTATTTCAACAGTTAAGATGTCCATAGATTTAGGCTTTAATAAGAAATGTATACCTACATTGTGTACCGGCTGGTAAGATTATATATAGAGCTGACATAGGGTATGCAGGAGGGGATAATGCATTACATAAACATATATTCCAACACCTCCACATATATTTTACTAATCAAACGGTTGAGATTATAAAAACCACATTTACTCTAGTAAGACTCTAAAAAACTAAATCTAGACAATGGGCGCCACCACAGCATAATTTTGTCGCAGGCCAGCATCTCGTGGTCAGACAAACGATTCCCCCAGACCCGCAGCGTGAGGAAGGCGCTGATGGTCGTCTAGGTAAAGTGGGGGACACCAGAAATAACTCCGGGAGAGCGGGCAGCCCACGTAGCACCGACCGCACCGCGTGAACGAAACATGGATTTATTGAAAACCCTCTCAGGATAAAGAAGTCTGGCATCGGTAGCAGAAACTGCGTCATCGGCCCTTGGACGCGATTCTGGTCTTTAAGCCTAAAAATACTTCGGGAGTAAAATTAGTAATACTAGATGTTATGCCACATGGTGCAAAGTAAGACTTCAACCTCTAGCAGGAAAATCATCCCTAACGCTATTTCATGGCCATGGATCAAAACCAGGCTTCAAACTTTTTACCGTGAACTGGGGGTGGCCAGAACTTTTGAGTCAGACTGTGGTTGTGGTTTGAGGAGTCCACTGAGCCCTCTCACAGAAGGAGAGAAATATGAGACAGGCCGACTCTTCTACTGAGAGAAAACTGTCACTCGTCATCATCAGCTTTGTTACACGTGGTGCAGGACCGCGGACAAGACAATATTGGCATAGATGTCACTTCCTGATGAAGGAGTGGGGGGATACAGGAAGATGGGTGTGTATATTCTCTCTTTTGGGAGGGTATGAGCAGAGTTAAATGTGCCCAGAACACATCTCAGACCAGTTCCGGGGGGCTCCATCAGGGGGAGGGGGCTGCTGATGGAGCAGCCACAAATATCTGAACAATGGCCCAAGCATAATGGCTTCATAATAAAATTTAAAAAAAGATTAAAATAATTACAGCTGCTAAAAGCGAATATCTACTATACAATTCCTGAAATTCTCAGATCCCACTCAAATTCCTCAGGACACTGAGTGAATTAGCTAAAACAATAAGTTATATAAATAATTATTTCTGCTACAGAGCTTTAAGGAACATGTGAAAAGTATCCCAAAGAACAGTAAGGACATAAAAGAACACTATTTCACAGTGTTGGCATAATAAACAAATAAGAAGCATTGCTCAAGCATCAGTAAATAGTATAAAAATACCAGAAACAACAACAACAACAACGAACAGGACCTTTGGAAAGTTTCTGCACCTCAACTAAGTAGAAAGGCACTGACTTTATTAAATCGTGAGCATCATCTAAAATAGATATTAGATATATAAACCTCAAACAGTATTACTGTTAATATAATGGTTTTTAAGTTACTGAAAGCAAAGGCTTTATAAAAATGAAAGATGAAAGATGGAGTAAGTTGACTAGCAGGTAATTTTGATGTACAACACAGATACAAATTAAATGTATACTATTAATTATGTTACCCACTTTTCTGCATTACTTTAATAATGTTTTTCCTAATTGATCTGTTAGAGAATGAGGAAAGCAGATTATGTCAATACTAATATATACTATCAAATTTCCTTTGTGTGTGCACACTGATGCAACATTACCGACTTAACAAAAGCGGATGATTACAAAGATGATATCTTTGAATTAGATGATGAAAATATGTGTTAGCCTTATCTGTTTATGCTTCCCTGAATTCTCCACGTGTTTATGAATTTAGTAATTTAAAAAACATGTAAACACATAGGGGTTTTTAAAAAGTGAACAAATTTGATTTGGACCATTGAAGGGAAAGATCCATTAAGGCAAAACCCAATAATTCATTAATACCAAGGGTGATGAATACTCTATATAATACTAAATAAATTTCCATATATGTGAGGCAAGGATATTATTAGAATAGACTAAAATGGACGGCCATGCAGTAAGAGGAGGTCCAGTAAATAGAATTTCCATAAAGTGAAAATGGAGTCAGAAAAGCGAAGAAACGAGGACAACACATGTGAAAGTGTTCAGATAAGAAACGGGAGATGGAGGGGTGTGTGGATGTTAGAAATAAACAGGTTCATTGCAGATACGTGTAAATCTTAAGGAGATATTGGTGATCAATTTCACTTAAAATATTAAGTGGAAAAATCTATCCAAAGTTGTCAGTGGCAGGAATGTCATTTTATTTGAGAATAGTAGAGATAATTATTATATCTTTGTATTAAGTATTCCCATCTATGTGCACAAGGGAGGGATAGAAATTGAATGTGTATAATACGATTCAATGAAAAATTGAATGGTATAAATTATATTACTAATACAATAATGAAAATCATTAATAGTTACTACATGCCAGGCAGTGTTCTTATTGTTTTACATGGGATAACTCATTTAATCTTTCTCAGCAACCCTAACATGTTGGCATTGCAATGTCCACATTTGCAGAAGCTCAGTCTTCTGTGGGTGATACACATTTCCAAGGATCATGCAACCAGCCAGCATTTGGCAGAACTGAAATTCTAATCTAGGACGTGGGCTCCAGAACTGGAGCTTTTAGCCATCACATTTTATTATCTGTAAACTGGTGAAAAGTGTTGCATCGACATTAATATATGAAATCCATTTTTATGTTCCCGATTACTTCAAGTAGCTTTAATACAAATATGAATTATATCTGTTTTAGTAGACACCAGCTAAAAAGCACTTTCTTGTAGTGTTACTATCTTTTTCCAATAAAGAACACTTTTATTTAAAAATATTCAAAATATATTTCTTCAGTTGAATTATCACAAAGTTCTTTGGATCATGGTTTTGTGTAACAATGAACAAAATCATCTCATCTCCATTTTCTGAGCTGCTAATTGCATGCAGCACATTAAATCAAGTCCACTTGGGGAAAGACTACTTAATTAATTAATTTAATTAGCAGTAAGACAGAAGAGAGGATATGGTTATCATATGATAATCACTCCTTTGGGATTTTTTTTCTGGCACAGTGTGTTACATATTTGAGTGGTTAAAGAATAGCCAGTCTTTATTAGTTTTATTAAGTTGCACCTAGATGAGCTCCTGAATGCAAAACATGGGATAATGCTTTTGTACTTCGAATGCAGACAAAGGAATTTTTAGGAGCTTCAAAATATTTAAGAGCCTTTGGATTTTCATGCTGTGATTTTTTTTGTATTTGTAAATAAAGGTTAATGAGAAATAATGTTTCTTTTATGGCTTACATATTTGCTTTCAGGAAACCTTTACACAAGGTGAACTCTCCATCTGCTATTACTCAAGTTCCAGTTTAGGGTTAATATTACCTGGAAAGCATGTTAGAATCTAGAACAAAATATTTTGGTTTTATTATCATCAGTTTGCTACAAATTAAACTAAAAAAGAACTCCTTATTTCTTAGAAAATGTACACTATATGTGTGACCTTTTAAAACTGAATGTAGCCATGGAGATTGGCTGGTAAATTAGAGGCATATATCTATTTGAACATACAAAGAAATCTTCCAATTAATCCTTCAAAACAGAGTTCAAATGTTACATTTTCTACATTACATTATCACATTTTATATCAAGGCATCATCAAACATTACTTTTTAATATAGTTTTCTTTCTTTTCCTATTTCACAATAAACTGGCAATTTAAAGATATGTTTAGCTCCTGAATAAAGTGTCTGGCATGAAATAAGCTTTTATACCTATTTGTTGAATTAAGTAAGTAAATTGCATTACTAACCAGAATTATTTTTCCCAAACCTTTGTGTTTCCTTTTTTTCTTTAATTTAAATTTCTATTTGGACATTCTTACTGTATGTTATATATTTAAGCTTATGTTACTGTCTTGGTATAATTAAAGCACCTCATAGGGGTGAACAGTATCTTAACTTTTTACATCTATAACATCTTATGCATATATTAGTTGACTATTGTAGAAAAGTATACTTTTTTAGTTTATTATTTAATCATAAAACATGCTTCTAACCATAAGCAAATGAGAAACATACATTTTTTCTAACATAAAAGTTTAAATATAATTTCTTCTTAAAAAGTATTATTTATACCTTTCAAAGTAGTAGCAGGTATGTAAGACCTGTCTTTTTTTTTGACATACTGGATGAAAGCAGGTGAAGGTATTAAGCAAAATATGTATTCAGACAACAGTGTGGTGATAGCCAGAGAGAAAGAGGGGTGGGGTGGAGGTGGAGGCAGGCAAAGCGGGGAATGGGGACTGGAAGAGACTTTGCTTGGGGCCATGGGTGCATGATGTGGTGTGCAGATGATGTTTCATTGGGCTGTACCCTTAAAATTGTACCCCCAAAAATTCGATAAAAAAGAAACATTTACATTGGTTGATCATTTCTATGAGTTGATTTAAGCGAAACTGATGACAATTGCCTGGGAGCAAACTCTCAGCAGAGAAAATGCTCTGCAGAATGGCAGTTTTACGGTTTATTTTGTAACTTACAATCCAAGGAGGAGACTTACAGGGAGTTATATGAAGTCCATGGGTGGTAGATTAGAAAGGCAGGAAAAAGCAAAGCAAGGAAATTTCTGAGATTCGATAAAAACATGAAATGAAAAGACTAATGCTTTTTTGCCTCCGCGGGCACAGGATCTTTAACAATGAACATTCACAGCACATTCCCGTGGCATTCTGGGAAGAGGATTCAACAGTGTGGGGTTCTGTGCTTCCCACTCTGGTGGGAGTTTGTGCCCTGAGAGGGAAAAAGGAGATGACTCCGACATTCCAAAAGCGAGTAGATGCCAAAAGACAATAGACGGGCTCAGTCAGGTAAGGATGGACTGTGTCCAGGAAGATGCGGGCCTAGGACATGACTACCCGCCATGACTCACTTTCAGTTAAGAATGTTTATGCTCAGACCGTCCTATGGGGTTACTTTGGGTCTCTGAGTTTCTACCCCTACCATGCAGGCCGCCGCCCCCGAGTGTGTCAGGTTTAGTATGTGGCCCCTTATTCGTCCATACTTTTTAGTCAAAAGTGATCTTATACAATTTTAGCAACAAAACACAGTAGGAATAAGGAAGAACATATGATATAGCTGAAGCTATGTATAAAGACTCAGGTAACCACTAACTGCTGCGTTTTATATGATCTGCAAAATACCATTAGAACACTTTGAATTGAGGGTCAAAGAGTTTCATTTTAGTGTAATTGAAATCTTCACAATGTGCATTTATACATAATAATGGATTTTTCAAACCCCAAGTAGTTCTTACTGTGAAAGTCTTTAATATGTATAGCCTAATACAACTCAGCAGTTTAATCAAATGAATAAATAATTGATAAATTAACATGTTCAGCATTTATGATTATAGTGAAATGTCTGTAACTCAGTATTCAAACTGCCTGATTCTTTTTCCTAATAATTCCATTTTATTCTGTTGGTGT
>JAPYXV010004196.1:0-11587 GCA_028533065.1 Trachops cirrhosus
GCCCTTTCTGCTACCCCTATAATTCAGATGTTGGAACGTTTAACGATGTCCCGGAGGTTCCTAAGCCTCTCCTCATTTTTTTTGAATTCTTATTTCTTCATTCTTTTCTAGTTGTATGTTTTTTTCTTCCTTCTGGTCCACTCCATTGATGTGAGACCCATCTTTCATTCCATCACTATTGGTTCCCTGTGCATTTTCCTTCATTTCACTTATTGTAGCCTTCATTTTTTCATCTAATTTGTGACCAAAATCAACCAATTCTGTGAGCATCCTGATCACCAGTGCTTTGAACTGTGCATCTGATAGGTTGGCTATCTCTCGGTAGCTTAAAAGGATGGGTTCTGGAGCTTTCCATTGTTATTCTGTTTGAGCCATCTCTTTTTTTTTGGGGGGGGGGTCTGGTCTTACCTGTTATGTATGAGGAGCGGAGCCTTAGGTGTTCACCAGGGCGGGACAACCCAGTCGCTGGGTTGTGACTCTGTGTGTGGGGGCGGTGTCTGAGAGGGAACAATGGTGCTTGCTGTGCTCTCCGTCAGACCTCAGTCCCTTCCATCACTTCCCCTGAGCAAACTTGGCCCCTCTGGTTCCAATTCCCATGTGGGTGGGCTTGTGCACACCATGGGACTTTCCAACGACCTCTCCTGTGAGGCTGGGAGTCTCTCCCTGCACCTCAACCCCCTCAGGTGTTTTCAATCAGTGCCCCAAGGCTCTATTTCTCAGGGCTGGGATCCTGGGTTGCACGCAGTGCCTTGCTTCACAAGCGCTGAGTCACTGGGTCTGCCAGCCGCCGCTTGCGTGCCCAGGGTCTGCCCACTGTGGTTGTGTGTGCCCCAGTTGCCTTACGTGTCTGGTCCCAACGCTCTTTGCTCCTCGACCGGAGCCTGGCTGCCTGACTCTGCCCCTCCTACTGGTCTGGATGAACATGTCTATTTTAACTCTTTGGGTGTCTGACTTCCATACAGTTCAATTTTCTGTCAGTTCTGGTTGTTATTCTGTTTCTAAATTGTTGTTGTCCCTATCTTGGTTGTGCAAGGAGGCACAGTGTGTCTACCTATGCCTCCATCTTGGCCAGAAGTCAGCGCTTCTCATTTTAAATATGACTCATAACAGATGCTCAGGAAATAGTTTTCCTTTTTCATTTATTTTATATATATAAAACAAATATATACATACTATAAATACTATATATACTATATTATAAAAACTATATATATATATTGTGTTTTCCCATTGCCATTTAACCCCCTTATGCTCAGTAAATATTTTGGGGGGATTTTTAAATATGTTTTATTGATTATGCTATTACAGTTGTCCCATTTCCCCCCCTTTATTCCCCTCTGCCCTGCACACCCCCTCCCACCCGCATTCCCCCCTCTTTAGTTCATGTCCATGGGTCATATATATAACTTCTTTGGCTTCTACATTTCCTATACTATTCTTAACCTCCCACTGTATGTCTTCTACCTACCATTTATGCTTCTTATTCTCTGTACCTTTGCCCCCTCTCTCCTTCTCCCACTCCCCTGTTGCTAACCCTCCATGTGATCTCCATTTCTGTCATTCTATTTCTGTTCTAGTTGTTTGCTTAGTTTGTTTTTGGTTTAGGTTAGGTTGTTCATAACTGTGAGTTTGTTGTCATTTTACTGTTCATATTTTTTATCTTGTTTTTCTTAGCTAAGTCCCTTTAATGTTTCATACAATAAGGGCTTGGTGATGATGAACTCCTTTAACTTGACCTTATCTGGGAAGCACTGTATTTGCCCTCCCATTCTAAATGAAAGCTTTGCTGGATAGAGCAACCTTGGATGTAGGTCCTTGCCTTCATGACTGTGAATACTTCTTTCTAGCCCCTCTTGCCTGCCAGGTCTCTTTTGAGAAATCAGCTGAGTCTTATGGGCCCTCCTTTGTAAGTAACTGTCTCCTTTTCTCTTGCTGCTTTTAAGATTCTCTGCTCTTTAATCTTGGCTAGTGTAATTATGATGTTCCTTGGTGTGTGCTTCCTTGGGTCCAACTTCTTTGGGACTCTGAGCTTCCTGGACTTCCTGGAAGTCTGTATTCTTTGCCAGATTGGGGAAGTTCTCCTTCATTATTTGTTCAAATAAGTTTTCAATTTCTTTCTCGTCTTTTCCTCCTTCTGGTACCCCTATGATTTGGATGTTTAAAGACGTCCTGGAGGTTCCTTAGCCTCTCCTTATTTTTTTGAATTCTTGTTTCTTCTTTCAGTTCTGGTTGAATGTTTCTTTCTTCCTTTTGGTCCACACTATTGATTTGAGTCCCTGTTTCTTTCCCATCACAGTTGGTTCCATGTACATTTTTTTTTTTGTTTCACTGAGGATAGCCTTCATTTTTTCATCTAATTTGTGACCATATTCAACCAGTTCTGTGAGTATCCTGATCACCAGTGTTTTGAACTGTGCATCTGATAGGTTGGCTATCTCTTCATCAGTTAGTTGCATTTTTTTTTCTGGAGTTTTGATCTGTTCTTTCATTTGGGCCATTTTTTTTTGTCTCAGCACACCTGTTACATAGTGATGGGTGGAGCCTTGGGGGGGCAACCCAGTTGCTGTGTTGTGACACTGTATGTGGGGGAGGGATTTGAGAGGGAACAATGGCACTTGCTCCATTCTCTCTGATTTTCAGTCTCTTCCCTGCTACCCACAATCAAATTGGGCCCTTCTGGTGCTGATCCTGGGTGGGTGGGCTTGTGTATGCTCTAGAACCCTGTTGGTCTCTCAAACCAACTCGCCTGTGAGGCTGAGAATTTCTCCAGCTGCTGCCTCAATCCCCACAGATATTTTCAGTCAGAGGTTTGAGTGTTTATTTCCCTGCACTGGAACTCTGGGTTGAGCAGTCTGTCTGTCTCCCTAGTCGTTGCTCCTGGTTTATCTGCACACAAATGTGAGACCACCCAGTCCACACTCCGTCACCTCACCAGGTCCACCAGTCACAGCCTTGCCCACCAGCACCCCATCCTCCAGCCACAAGTCCTTTCCGCCTGGCTCCCTGTCTCCAGCCCTCCTACCAGTCTGGATGAATATTTCTTCTTTAACTCCTTGGTTGTTGGACTTCCATACAGTTCGATTTTCTGTCAGTTCTGGTTATTTTTTCTTTTTAAATTTGTTTTTGTCCTTCTTTTGATTGTGCGAGGGGACACAGTGTGTCTACCTATACTTCCATCTTGGCTAGAAGTCTCAGTGAATATTTTTGAACCAAAGAATTAATTCTCCTCAGAGTATTTTCTTTTTTCACTGTGGTGTAAAATCTGTATTTCTTCAGGTCACCCTGAAAATGACATAAGACACATTTTAAAAGGTTAGAGACCTATAGGACTCTTTAAGAGCTAGGAAGTTTAAGACAAGATGTTCTGATCTCTTATTAATCTCCAGAAGTTGTTGACAGCCTCTTGCTTCTATCTCTGAGCACACAGCCTTCTCAGAGGTGTGTCCCTAGGGAGTTTAGCTTGTGTATGAGTAACTTGTATATAGTTAACCTATGCTCAGGCACATTCGTGTACATGCAAAGGATTAAAAGTCACCCAGTCATTTTGGCTCCTACCCTCTTGTCCTGGCTATATTGTCAGAGGCTTCTCACCTGCCTATGCCCATCTCCTTATCCTGCTTCCTGCCCCAGTGAGAGTTCAAAAGTCACAGAGCTCATCTATTGAAGCACAGTGAACCATTACTCACTGATTCCAAGGTGCATTTTCCCATTTAAACATCTCTGAAATTAGATGCCACATATAGTCAATGATAAGAAAGCCTTGTGTAATCAATTAACTGTAGTTTTTTCTGTCTTAGTAATCCATGCAACTTCTTGTAATAGTTGGCATCTTAGATTTGGTGAAATAAAGTTGGCAAAAGTATAAGCAGAAGTTCAATTCTTTTGAAAACTGATACTCAACTTCATTTAGATTCTACACTTGGGTTTCTGGATATTACAGGGTTACTCAACTAATAATAATTACTTAAAACAGTATCACCCTGGCTGGTGTGCCTCAGTTGGATTGGCATTGTCCCACAAAGTGAAAGGTCACTGGTTTGATTCCTGGTCAGGGCATATGCCAGGGTTACAGATTCAGTCCCCAGTCAGGGCACATACAGAAGGCAGTCAGTTAATGTTTCTCTCTCACTTCAATGTTTTTCCCCTCTTTATCCCCCTCCCTTCACTCTCCCTAAATACCAAAAATAAAAATAAATTTAAAATAGTACCTATATAGCTCTTATAGGTACCTATATAGCTCTTATAGCTCTTATATGCTATGCACTGAACATAGACTACCTCTCCTCTTTATAATAACCAGGAAAGATAATTTTCTTTAATTACAGAATAGAGAAACTGAGGGTTAGAGAAATCAAGTAACTGGTCCTTGATTATGTGCTCACCTTCCAGCCAAATGTACCATCTATCTGCCTTTCCCATTCTTATTTAAAAACATTTTCCAGAGACTGAAGGGTACACCTGGATTCCTCCTGCAGTCCTCCCACCAGAGGCCTCCCTTCCTCAGCCATAGTCACATATTTAATTGTTGTTCAAGTACAGTTGTCTCCATTTTGCCCCCACCACTCCCCCCAAACCCAGCCATCCCCACTCCCCATCCTTGATCCTACTCCTCTTTGGTTTTGTCCATGTGTCCTTTACACATGTTCCTGAAAACCCTTCTCCCCATTTCCCTCCATTACCCTCTTCCCCTCCCCTCTGGTTACTGTCAGTTTGCTCTTAATTTCAATGTCTCTGGTTATATTTTGCTTGCTTGTTTGTTTTGTTGGTTAGGTTATAGGTGGGATCATATGATATTTTTCTTTCATAGCCTGGCTTATTTCACTTTGCATAATGGTCTCCAGATCCATTCATACTGTTGGAAAGGGTAGGAGTTTAAAGAGAGTCTAAAATCCTTATCATACCCTTTGACCAAGAAACTCCAATTTCTAAGAATTTGTACTTGGGAAATCATTGGAGAGACACACACTATTTCAGTACTAGAGTCTTTATTGTAGTGTTGTTAAAATAGCCAACAAAAAACAACAGCAGCAACAAAAAAACTTAAAGGCCCAAATAAAAGGGATAAACTTTTTTATTTATGGTACCTATTTACAGTGAAATACAGCCATTAAAAAATAATTTGAAGACTACTTAGTGATGTGGGAAGATGTCCAGGAGATAAGGTTGAGTGAAAATAGGTTATAAGCAACATGTATGAAATGATCCATGTTGCTGAGTTTATTAATTTATGTAGAAAGAACAAGTCTACAAAGGACAATAAAATATTAGTATTAGCTATATCTAGATTTTTTGGATACACTTTTCAAAACTTGCCAACACATTTTATAGTGAAAGTGTATTACTTTTATACTCAGAGGAGGTAAAAAAAAAGATACCTAAAAAATTGTCCTCTTCATTTTGTTGATAATATGGGAGTAACTTTCTTATCTTCAGAAAGGATGTTAACTCTTCTCTGTTAGTGGGTTTAGAGAAATTATCTATGATTAAAAAGAGAATTTTCCATCCCTGGCTGGTGTGACTCAGTTGGTTGAAGAGTCGTCCTGTGCACCAAAAGTTTGCCAGTTCAATTCCCTATCAGGACACATACCTGGGTTGCAGGTTCAATCCCCAGTCAGGACACATGCAGGAGGCAACCAATTGATGTTTCTCCCTCTTTCTTCTCCTCTCTCTTAAATGAAAATAAAAAAATAAACTTTCAAAAATATATAAATAATTTCCCAGTATATTTACTATGGAGAACAAACATTACTTATTAAATAGACTAAGGTAGGGAGGGTTAATGAATGTCTTATCTCTGCAGATCCAGTTTGTTCTTATTGATAGTAACACACTAGGGTCTTAGGACACAAGGGCCATGAGAAATGAACATTATTTGGTCTGTTTTACAGATAAGAAAACTTCCGTGCAAAGAATTATTGGTACTTTTTTTCCCCTCTGGACTTATCAACTCAATAAAATCAGTAAACTTATTCTTTGAGTTTCTGGCCATTGTGTTTCACTTGTTGCTTGTCTGTAGGCTATTAAAGAGTAGAGTCCCCAGAGTAATATAATACTCTGATATTTGTCCCAGAAAATCTTATTTTCAGAAATCAGTAACACATTAAGTTAAAGCCATTTTTCTTGTCTAGTCACAGACTCTCTCATTCAAAGGGAAGTATGCTTTATGGTTTTATATTGTCCCCACTGAAGTGATACAGTTCACCTTGTTCATGAAATAATTTTCAGGGAATATTGTTCCCAAGAACCCTATAGGAACTATGAATGAATGAAATGTATTCACCAAATGATAACTGGGAAATTTTGGCAAAGGAACCAAGGGTGAATACTGAATATATTTAAAAATAAAGTTGAGACTAAAAGAAATCTGAGAAAAAAGTGACAAGTCATAATTTAAATGTTTAAAGTCTTGAGAAGCTAGAAAGGACACAAACAAACCTCATTGGGGAAAAAAGGATGAAGGTAGAGAGTAGAGTAGGTTTGTTGATTACCTCATCTATACTTGGGAGTTAAAAATATTTCTTATTACTGACAAATCAAATAATAGAAGTATACGTATATGTATCAGTACAAACACAAACACAAACACCAAGAAAAAGAATATCCTTAAGTTGGGTGGTAAAGAAGAGGAAAAGAATACAAGAGGAAGAGAAGCATTTTAATGCTATTTCTCATAGCAGGGAACAATTGGTAATATTGAAAGAAATAGATAATTAAGGTTATTACATAAGATTATAATTATAAACTGATCACATGCACAAAAATACTAATCTTCTTCCCTACATATCAGGAAAAAGTAAGTCCCCAAATACAAAAAACTAAAACTTATCAAACTGCATATTAGAATGTACAAATTTTACATTATATAAATTGTATATCTATAAAGCTGTTAAAACTGCAAATAAAATGACCACATAAGGAAAAGCTTTCTTATACTATGAAAACATAAAATATGAAATAAAACAATATGACAATTAAATCTAACATCTATAAATGGACTAACTCGCCTATTAAATAAGAGTTGCAGATTGGCTCACAAAGAAAATCTCAGCTCTATGATGCCTGAAAAAGGCACATCTAAAACAAAGAAATTTAGAAAGATTGAAAATAAAAGTGAACAGTTTCTCTCTTCATTCCAATTTCTATGAAATGATCCTCATCTGTCACAACTTAACAAATGTAGCCATCTGCTAGAGTAGTGACTAACAATTGATGGTTATTTTACAGAGCACTTTTATATATACTATCTTAATTAAACCTCTGTAAGTTGATGAGAAAGATAATTTTTATTAGTCTTTACAAAGAGGGAACCTATATATGAAAGTTGAATGTGACTTACACAACTTCATGTAGCTATCATTTGATTACACAGGAATCAGTCCTAGGTTTTCAACTTTACTCATCCTATGCCATTTTGTCAACAGTGTTTCCTCAGGAAGAACACTGAGGGAGCAGGTCATAGGTATACTTACATAAATCATCCTCTCTTCATAATAAAAATTGCTTCCAATTTTGAGTGCTTCCTTGTTTTATGGGACTCCTAGGCCTAAACATTTTATATGTTATGTACTTAATCCCCACAATATCACCATGAATTAAGTATCATTATCTGTATTTTTTTAATTTTATTTATTTATCTTTAGAAGCAAAGGGAATGAGAGAGGGAGAGAATATCAGTGTGTGTTTACTTCTCATGCGTCCCCTGCTGGGAACTGGCCTGCAACCCAGGCATGTACCCTGACTGGGAATTGAACCTCGATCCTTTGGTTTGCAGGCACGCGCTCAATCCACTGAGCTACACCAGCCAGGGTTCATTATCTGTATTTTTACATTTGTATTAAGTAAACTGTCCAATCACATGCAAGATATGCAACAAAATTGAGATCCCAAATCAGGTATGCCTCACTCCAGAGCTTGAGGGATTTCCAGTGTGTTACTAACAGTGATATTAGTAAATGTTGGGTCTGGAAGGGTATAAAAGAACTGAAACTGAACCATCAATCCTTAAACATTTTTTATACTTTGTGTTTTGCAAGTGAAATCTGATGGCACACTGGAGCATGAGCATGAGCAGTGGAGGTACACTCATAAGCATTGTCTGCTGCCATTCCTTATCGCCCCATTGGCCGATGAGATTCCAGTGGACCTGTGATGTGTGGCAGTTCAGCAGGAGTAAGCAGGGGTGCTGACAACCCCAAGAGGCCACGCTTTCCATTACAACCAGAACTTGTTTCTGATGCAGAAAGAAGGCAATTATTTTCTAAGAAACACAACAACAGAACTCTATCATATCCTTTCTTCACTTGTGCTCTTATTCCCTCTGTTAGCCAATGACTTATACTGAAAATAACAACATAGAAGGAAAAAGGAAGATAGAGCAACTCATACTTCCGTTTCCTTTCAGATCTCCTTCCTCATCAGTAAGCCAAAGTTTGAGAGTGTTGATAGAATGTGTGTGTAGCAAGAACTGAAATAAAAAACAGTAAGTTTGTTTCACCTAGTGTTTCTGCTCTTCTGGTAAGAACAAAATACATATGCATGTATGAGCTTTGAAGTAAGAATTATGTAATTTTGATGATTTTGCATGTGAGTTAAATGTATTTACACTTGCATTTAAACTGGCATCACATAATATAAAGATGAACAGTAAAATTCATACCAATAATTTATATTGTCTTTACTAAAAATGACATGAAATGGCAAATGAACAGTCTGACAAGTCAAGAGAAGAACTGTCCTGCTTTTTGAATAAGTGGGGCATGTGTTTTTATTTTGCACAAAGCCCTAATCCACAAATTAAGTGGCTGGCCCTCAATGAAATACAAACAAACATAAATTTGTAAACATGAGCTTTTGACCAACAACTCTTGTACATTTACATTGCATTTACATTGTACATATTTGGGGATTTGAAAATCTCAGTAACATCTCCAATTTCAAAGAAAGATCATTCCCCAATGCTCATCAGTTCAACTCAGTTTCATAGTTACACAATTTTGCAACTAGGATGATTTTTCCTTGCCACTGACTCTGAGACCATATCCATCATGCCAAATGTGGCAACCTCTGTCATGTTTCCTTGAGCTGGTATCTTAGCTGCTATATGTTTTACCAATGACCTTGCCCAAAGGAGGTGAAGGTCTTAGAGGTTGACCAACAGTAAAAATATAGAATAGTAGGTGTGGTAGTTGACTAATGACCTTCCCCAAAATAAGTCCTAATCCCTGGACCTTGTAAATGTTAATTATATGGAAACAGGGTTTTTGCGGATGTGATTAATTTAAGATGGGCTTAGTTTACAAGGGTAAGCCCTAAATGCAATCACAGGTATCCTTATAAAAAAGAGGCAGAGGGAGATTTGAGGACACACAGAAGAGAAGATGATATGAAGACAGAGGGAGAGATTGATGTGGTTACAAGCCAAGGAATGCAGCTCCCAGGCCCCAGAGTTAGAAGAAAAAGGAAGAATTCTGCCCTAGAGCCTACAGGAGTATGGCCCTGTTGACACTTTCATTTTGAACTTCTGGTCTCCAGAACTATGAGAGAATGAATTTCTATTGTTTTAAGCTACCAAGTTTTGGTAATTAACTTACTCCTCAAAGAAAAACAAGACAAAAAAAGAAAACCAAAACAAAGCCTATCTCTTAAAGTAGAAAATTAAGACTCTAATAGAAGTTTCTCACATACTGAAGAGCTAAAGGAAATTATTTATTTTATTTTTTTTACTTTTTTATTTTAGCTTATTCTGTACAGTTTCTATCCTGTATTCCCATTCCAGCCCACCCATCTATCCCTCCCCACCTCCCTCCCCTTTTGAACCCCCTTAGTTTTGTCCAATGTGACCTCTATATTTGTTCTTGTAAACCCTTCCTTTCTCTCCTGAAATTCCCTCTCCTCTCATCTCTGGTCACTGACTACCTGTCCTCTATTTCAGTGTCTTCTGTTATATTTTACTTGTTTCTTTGTTTTGTTGTTTAGGTTCCTGCTAAAGGCGAGATCATATGGTATTTGTCTTTCAATGCCTGGCTTCTTTTGCTTAGCATAAAGCTTTCCATCTCCATCCATGCTGTTGCAAAGGGTATGAGCTCCTTCTTTCTTTCAGCTGCATAGAATTCCATTGTGTAAATGTACCATAGTTTTTTGATCCATTCATTTACTGATGGGCATCTAGGTTGTTTCCAGCACTTAGCTATTGTAAATTGTGCTGCTATGAACATTGGGGTGCATAGGATCTTTTGGATTGGTGTTTCAGGATTCTTAGGATATAGTCCCAGCAGTGGGATTGCTGGATCAAAGGGCAGGTCCATTTTTAGTTTTCTGAGGAAGTTCCATACTGTTTTCCACAGTGGTCGTACCAGTCTGCAATCCCACCAACAGTGCACTAGGGTCCCTTTTTCTCCACAACCTCTCCAACACTTGTTGTCTGATGTTTTATTTATGATGGCCATTCTGACTAGTGTGAAGTGGTATCTCATTGTGGTTTTAATTTGAATCTCTCTGATGGCTAGTGATATTGAGCATCTTTTCACGTGTTTCTGGATCCTCTGCGTGTCCTCCTTGAAGAAATGTCTATTCCAGTCCTTTGCCCATTTTTTAATTGGGTTTCTTGTCTTCTTCAAGTGGAGTTATGTGAGTTCTTTATACATTTTGGAGATGAAAACCTTGTCTGAGATATCATTGGCAAATATGTTTTCCCATACAGTTGGTTCTCTTTTTATTTTAATACTGTTTTCTTTAGCCATGCAGAAGTTTTTTATTTTGATGAGATCCCATTTCTTTATTCTTTCCTTTATGTCCCTTGCTCTAGGGGACATGTCAATGAAAATATTGCTATGAGGAATATCTGAGATTTTCCTGCCTATGTTCTCCTCTAGGACTTTAATGGTGTCACGGTTTATATTTAAGTCTTTTATCCACCTTGAATTTATTTTTGTGTATGGTGTAAGTTGGTGTTCGAGTTTCATTTTTTTGCATGCAGCTGTCCAGTTCTCCCAACAGCATTTGATGAAGAGGCTATTGTTACTCCATTTTATGTTGCTGCTCCCTGTCAAATACTAATTGACTGTAGAGACTTGGATTTCTTTCTGGGTTCTCTGTTCTGTTCCTTTGGCCGATGTTCCTGTTTTTCCATCAATACCAAGCTGTTTTGATTACAGTGACCTTATAATATAGTTTAGTATCAGGTATTGTGATCCCTCCTACTTTATTCTTCTTTCTCAAAACTGCAGCAGCTACTCAGGGTCGTTTATGGTTCCATATAAATTTTTGAAGTGTTTGTTCTATGTCTGTGAAATATGCCATTGGTACCTTAATAGGTATTGCATTGAATATGTAGATTGCTTTCAGTAGTATGGATATTTTAATGATGTTAATTCTTCCAATCCATGAACACAGTATATGATTCCATTTACTTGTGTCCTCCTTGATTTCTTTCTTCAGTGTTATGTAGTTTTCTGAATACAGGTCTTTTACCTCTTTGGTTAGATTTATTCCTACGTATTTTACTTTTCTTTTTGCTATATCGAATGGGATTTTTTCTTGATTTCTGCTTGTGCTGTTTCATTGTTGGTGTACAAAAATGCCTTTGATT
>JAPYXV010004197.1:0-11586 GCA_028533065.1 Trachops cirrhosus
AGAAGCTAAAGAACTTATGACACATGGACATGAACTAAAGGGGGGAATATGGGTGGGAGGGGTGTGCAGGGTAGAGGGGAATGAAGGGGGGAATGGGACAACTGTAATAGCATAATCAATAAAATATATTTTTAAAAATATTAGAAACACAGATGCTATAGATAAAAGGTTTAAAAGTCCTGAGATTTAACCCTGGCTGGTGTAGCTCAGTGGATTCAGTGCTGGCCTGTGAACCAAAGGACTGCCAGTTTGATTCCCAGTCAGGGTACATGCCTGGGTTGCAGTCCAGGTCTCCATTGGGAGCGTGCAAGAGGCAATCACACACTGATGTTTCTCTCCTTCTCTTTCTCCCTCTCTTCTCTAAAAATAAATAAAATCTTTTTTTAAAAAGCCCTGAGATTTAATAGTATAAAAATCAAATATTTCAGTATGACAAAAGACACCAAAAGCAAAGTCAAATGACAAACAGTAACCCAGAAAGAGTATGTTCACGTCAAATCCCTTACAGCAGAGAACTTCTGTAGGACAAGGAGAGGTTGTCGAGTCCTGCTGAAGTTTACCTCAGGGATATGTCTGGAGACCTGCCCATACTGCCTCATCAGGTGGGTTCAGGGGTTGTGGGAAACAGTCTCCTATTTTAGTAGATATGTAAGATAAATAAGCCAACACTATTTAAATTAATTAAATTATTGCATAATTTAAGAAGTTAATTCTATTTCAATTCTTTTAGCAGCAACTAGGGTTTTCAAAGTGTTTTCACAAACACGATGTCCTCAGCCTGGTCTACAGCCAGCCCTCTTTAACTCTATCTTCAACAAGCCTCTTCTGCTTCCTCCTTCTGCTCCTTGCTCACTAGCCTCCTTGCTATTTCTCAGACACTCTAGCATCTCCTGCCTTAGGACATTTGCACGTGCATTTCCTTTCTTTAGATACCCTTGAACCACACATACCCTCATGCTTGATCCCTCATTTCAGTTAGGTCTCTCCTCAAATGTCCCTCCTCAGCCAGGCCTTCCTGGATGATAAAGACAGGGAGGGACTCCACTTTGCTTTTCTATGTTCCCAGCACCCAGAGCAGTGCCCTGCCCATAATAGGAACTCAAACACAAATCTGTTGAGACAAAGAATTAGTTAATTCCCTCATTTGTTTCTCACAACAAAAAGAACTGTTTATCCAGCATATTTACATTTCTTGGTTTGACACAATGAATGCGTTGTTGTATTTTTTTTACTTCTCTCCAGCCCAACACACCTGCCTCCCGAAGCATTGAAAGGTTCGTCCTTTCCAAATGTCCTAAAATGAATTATTCCCACTACCAAGATTCCTGTCTCAACAACTCTTGTGAAGCAAACACTTGCAACAAATACTACGGCGATATGACTTATTCATCTTTCTTCTGTCTGATGATAAAAAATAGCCAGTATAGGAACCCTAGCAATTTGATATTTATTTTCAAGTCATGGCTTAGCATTCCTGTCTTGTGATGATCTGTGCAAAAGTAACACTTCATTGTAATTTCCTGCAAGAATTTCCACCAAAACATGAAGCTGCCCTGCCTTCATCCCTGTGCTCACCTGTTGTTGCACAACAGGCAGATCTCATAAGGGACCTCAGCAGATTCCAGCAGGTCACAGTGACCTGGTTGTTTTACATCAGGGCCACACTCAATGGGCCAATGATTCATAGAGAAGGTTAAATGCTATTTGACCCAGGAAGAGACAAAGAATTGTCTAGTCTGGGGCAAGGGTAGAGAAATATACAAGATTGATTAAAAATCCTTACAACCGAGAAATTAGAGTAGGAGATTCAAATCATAAAACCAGCTTATGATAAGTCAGGATGAAATAGATGCTACACGGAAGTCCAAGCAATGTGCTATGGAAACGTACATTGAAGAGGGACAGAGAGGAAGATCGGTTTTATTGGTTTGATTGTGTTTAAAGATAAAGATGCTTGGGTTAAATGGTGATAGACCAAGGGGTGTGGGAGGAATTGAAGATACTATAAAAAGGGGATGATTAATGGTAAAGAGGATGAGACAAGTGTTTGAGTGGACAGGACAGTCTCAGGCAAGAGGAGAGACTATTTCCTCCTTTGAGACAGAGACATATGAGTTAAAGAGAAGTGACACCTTACTGAGGGACAGGAAAGTTGATGCACAGGCTTCATAGTGAAATGGAAGATGGCACAAGGAAGAATGAGGTTGCAAATGAAAATAATTCCAGATAGCTTGAAAGAATAAGTTAGACAGTAAGTTAAGGGTAAATTTTAAAAAAATCAGACAGCATTTAGGATCCAGCCAAAGACTGATCACATAACTCTGTAGTCAAGTCAAGCAGCATGGTTCTATGTTTTTGTTTGTTGTTTTGCCGGTACTATTTAAACAGCTTGTGTGCACACGTACAGGAAATTTGCAGGTAGGTTAAGCTGAGATGGGAAAGTGATTAGGCTCCTGGAAAAAGAAATCAAGGGTGACAAGAAAGGAGGGAGTTGCTGAGAGCAGAGAAACAGTTGAACATGCGGTCCACCCCGAATAGGGAAACAGTGAAGGCAGCGGGGACTGAGGCATTGGGACAATGAGCAAGAGTTGAGGAACCAGAAATTGAAATGCTATCATAGAGCAGGCGCACAAAGAAGGAGATAAAAAAGGTAAAAGTCGTTGTCAGAGAAAAGAACTTCAGGGTTTTTCAGTTCTGCCAGAGGACCTGTCCAAGTGGGTTGCTAAAGTGGAGAGGAGGAAGACACAGTGAGGCCAGATGCTGGAGAAGTCACTCATCTGGACACGGGGAACAATGGTGGATGGCCACCAGGGACAGAGTGATAAGCCTCAGATCCAGGGGCCAAGATACTTAAGGCACCTGGAAGGCACCTGGGAGTATGAGCAGCAGGCAGTGTGGCTGGCTGGTGGGCACTTCCGAGGGGTAATCAAATCACTGTCTGAAAGCAGAAATGGAGAGTAGAGAGATGGTACCATTCTCCTGGCTCCAGCATGCAGGGCTAAGAGGCTGTGGGGAGGGATGTTAAAAAGTAAAAAAAAAGAGAAAAAAAAAGGCTAAGCGCACAGGGAAGAGTGAGGACAAGGACAACAGCAAGGACATTCCAGTGCAAGGGGAGGGTTGTGGAGGGAGGCAGCCACTCAAGTGAAGGTCCTCACCTTGAACACCCCTGAGTCTCATGGCACAGCCCTATCCCACCAGCCTTCAGCTAGTGTACTGAAACTTCAGCTGGATCTCGAGACTTCCTCTTCAAGCTTTTCTCAAGTTACAAGATTTCATCAACAGCATTCTTCTCTTCCTGGGTCAAAATAACAGGTTTGAACTCTACAGGAAAACTTTCAAGTAATTACAGGTATCCAGTAAGAAATGGCTTTCTGCTAAGTAAAAATTGCAGGCACCTGAATAATTGCCATGTGACAAGCAGCCCCTCTGTTGGGCAAAGTTTCTTAGTAAATTAACTACCCACAGGGAAACGCTGGTGAAGAAAAAGCCTAGTCAGGAAAGAACCTAACAACCAACTTTCCTCAAGCAACTGCTCATTTTTCTTCCTTTTACTTCCTTATTACTCTCCCCACCACCCCTGACCTCCTAGTCCTAACAGGCTGCAAGGAGGCCAGGTGGGGTAGTGTTTATAAGCACAGTTTGAGTCTCAGATGCAGCTGTGCTCTGGTACTTGCTCTATCACTCCCCAGCTCCTGAGCAAATTGCACCATTTCTATAAGCTTCAGCATCTATACCTCTAAAAGAGGATGATAATACCATTTACTTCATATATTTGTACCTATTAAGTGAAATGTAGTTTCAGAGCCTGGCATATGGTAAGTGTTTAGTCAGTGTTGGGTATTATTCCTGATAACTAACCATGTAATACCAGTACTGTTAGTATTAAAATATTCTACACACATAAACATATTATATGTATGTATATTTATATGCATTAATGCATATATGTGTATGTATATCACATAGCAGGTCCTCAGGGAATGTTTGTTGAATAAATGAACGTACACCCACACACTTCTCCAGGGATGCCTTCGTCCAGTCATAGCCATTAGAGGTACTGAGAAGTTCGGTTTCCTCCATCATCTTGTATGTGAAAATTGAAAGGTAATTTCTCTACAGACACATTTTTCCATTGGATGGAAGAGTCAACTTGGCCACCCCTATTTGCCCTTACAGCTGAGGTTTAGAAAGTCCACCACCACTGCCTGCTGCCTGGTTTTCATTGCCTGTGGACCGGCCACTGTGCCGTTTGCCCTCCACGCTGCACAGGCACAGGCCTCCTTTATGAAAGGCAGTGGCCTCAGATACTCTCTCTTCAGGATTTTATTTATTTTTTAGAGAGATGGGAAGGGAGGGAGAAAGAGGGAGGGAGAGAAACATGGATCAGTTGCCTGTTGCAGGCCCGCAGGCCCACAACCAGGGACCTGGCCCATAATCCAGGCATATGCCCTGACAGGGGATCAAACTGGTGACCTTTCAGTTTGCAATACTGCACCCAACCCACTGAGCCACACCAGTCAGGGCCAAAGTTAGGCTCTTGATATCTCCTCCATTAATCAGCCTGCCTCCCAATCAAGTCAGCTTTTCTTCCACATCTCCCTTTAGTAAATGGTTTTTATGACAATCCCAGGAGTCATTCTTGGCACCAACTTTTTCCTCATGCCAACATATCATCAGGTCTTGCTCCTTCTACCTCTCAATATCAATGCCGTACTTCCTCAGTTCTAAAACACTTAGCTCTTCCCCAAAGCAGGCGTACTCTCTGCAAATTAAACTGAATAATATGGACAAAGTCTTAACATAAAATTAGGTGCTCAATACCTACTAATATAATTATCTTCTTACAATCTACATCAAAGAGGTGCAAGGCAAAGCAGCAGGTTGTGGCGCCGAGGTCTGTTATTGCATGCATCCGCTAGCCTGGGCAGTGCAGGGGTCCTTGCATCTGTTGCCACGTTTGTGGGATTCCTCACAGCAAAAAGGTAATTTTAATATGGATTCTTCATTCTTTCCAAAATTTCTTCAAATGGATTACATCATAATGCAGTTTTCCTTTTTAGCTTCTTATTTTGACTATTTCAGGCTTACAGAATATTTGCAGAAAAGGCACAAAGAATTCCCTTATACCCTTCACTAACATCCCCCAAATATATTTTGTTTGCTTTCTGAACCATTTGAAAGTCAGTTACAGATATGGTGCCTCTTTCCTGCCAACTATTTCAATTTATATTTACTAAAAGCAGAACATTCTCTTAAGTTACCATGGTTCAATTACCAAAATCTGAAAATTAACATTATACAATGCTATTTATTTTTTTAGCACAAAGCTTTTATTCAGGGAGAGAGACGAAGATCTGTGACCAGCCTTTCTCCCCATAGGCCCTCATCTTGTTCTGACAAAAGTTTTAAAAGTTGGTGACTAAGCAGAATGTTATGCTGTGGACAGCCACCATGGAGACGCAACTGTTTCACTGATATGAGGACACAAGGCTCAGGGTTATTACCCACATAACCCTGGCTGTGACCCAGTCCGGCCCCTCCCAGAATGGGGTCTGATGTGGCTGGGTCTAAAATGCTTCCCCACCAATCAGTTCCAAAACAGACCAGGACAAGACTTGGATTTCTTATGATCTAATCTATAGACCTTCTTCACATTTTGCCAATTGTCCTAATTAAGTCCCTAGCAAAAGAAAATTCTAGATTATGCACTGCATTTTATTGTCACAGCTCTTTCATCTCCTTTCATTCTTAAACATTTCCCCAGTCTCTGCATTTACTGACATTGATATGTTGGAAGAGTACAGGGCAGTTATTTTGTGGAATGTCCCTTACCTTGGGTTATGTCTGAAGTTTCCTCATGATTGGATTCACATTCAGAGCTCATATTAGGAATACCACAAAAGTGAGGGAGTGTTCTGCTCAGTAATAATACAGTTTTAAAATGAAAAATCTGTTGGATACACAAAAGATCACCTAGCAATGCATAGAGTATAAATTGCCTGTTCTTTTCAGACTGGAGAGGTTGGAAAGAATACTCATGGATCCTGAAGGACTTCCAAGAGAAGTCATTTAACTTCTAGCTTTATATAATTCAGTTAGGGATACAGACCAGATCTCTGAGTTAGATCAAATAGAAAATGTAGATGATATCCCTCATGCTTTCCACTCTCCCTTGAAATTATCTTTCAATTCATAAAGGTGCTAAAGAGACAGGGATGGCAAGCACAGGGACTGGGGTGGGATGGTGACATCCTGGGCTATGAATGGCTGACGGTGATTCCGAAGCATCTCTAGGCTCTGTTTCAAAACCTTAGATTTTGTGATACTTAAGAAAATAGTTGTAATTATATGAATAAATACATGTTAGTCTCAATCTATAATTGGTACATTTAATGTGTAAACACTGTGCCCATGCAAGCATATCAGTGTATTGATGCACATTTGTACACACGAACCCCTAATCGGTAAGGCTGGCACTTTTTACCAAGTTCAGACTATTGACGGAGTCCTTAGAGGGCAAAAAAAGAAATTAAGTGGTAGAAAAAATCCTATCATTGTGTTTATCACACCAGGATAAGTTATCTCCCTAAGAGAGTCATTTCATTTAAAATGTTTGAAAATAAAACAATGGTTTATTTTCCAACTTCTATGAAATTGCTGAATTAAAGGTTTATTACAACCTTAAACTGGAGTTCATTTGCTATCAGTGATATGAGTAGCATGACAATAGTCAGGTTTTTAGTACTGTGAAATTTATTATTAACTTTGGCCGGAGTGGCCCAGTGGGTTGGGCATTGACTTGCAAACAGAAAGGTCACCAGTTCGATTCCCAGCCAGGGCACGTGCCTGGATTACCAGCCAGGTCCCTGGTTGGGAGCACATAAGAAGCAACTAATTGATGTTTTTCTCACAAATTGATGTTTCTCTCCCTTTCTTTCTCCCTTCCTTCCAGTCTCTCTAAAAATAAAGAAAAAATTTTTTAAAAAATTTAAAAAACAAATTCATTATCAGCTCAGCAGCAATATAATATTGACTTAAGTTGGCACATTCTCATTTATCTAGAATAAAATAAAAGGTAACATTTCTCTCCCCACCCCCAATTCCCAGCCAAACCATATTCTCTCTTCTTTTGTTTAATCTACAACAAATGGGAAAGTGATATTGGAACTTTTCTATATAAAGTTGTAAAAATCAAGTTATGTCATTATGTTAGAGCTCATTCATCCAGTCTCCTACACCATTTTTATTTATATGTTTGTTTGTTTGTTTATTAAAGCACAGTCTTTTTAAAGATTTTATTTATTTATTTTTAGAGAGAGGAGAAGGGAGGGAGAAAGAGAGGAAGAGAAACATCAATGTGTGGTTGCCTCTTACGCACCGCCTACAGGGGACCTGGCCCGCAACCCAGGTATGAGCCCTGACTGAGTATCAAACCAGCAACCCTTTGGCTTACAAGCCTATGCTCAATCCACTGAGCTACACCAACCAGGGCTCCTACGCCATTTTTAGATACAGTTTTTACAATGATAGTTGATGTTAATCATCAAGATTATGACACATAAGCTCAAAGAAAGATAAATTATATTTTATGTAATTTTAGTGTAATGTTACTCTATAGTTATGAATTTATTGTTTATAACTAAATTGTTCATATGTAAAAAACATAAAAATTTTCATTAAATAGAGTTCCGGCCAAGATGGAGGTGTAGGTAGAAACCCTTCACTTCCTTGCACAAACAATAGGAGGATAACAACCAATCTAAAATCAATAAACAACCAAAAACACCAGAAAATCAAACTGCATGGAACTCTAACAACCAAGGAATTAAAGAAAAAATCAACCAGAACAACAAGACCAGCAAGGCGAACCAAGCAGGCCAACTCAGAAAAACTGTGGCGAGGTGGTTGCAGGGCTGGGCTGGCTGCTGAGCTCTTTGCCTGCACGGGAGGGACTGACTTAAGAGGAAAACTGAGACTCAGAGCTGACTGTGGGCTACGGCTGGGATTGCCGCAGTGGGAGTTTCTCCCAGTCTCACAACCAGCAGATGAGCTGCATCGCTCCCTCTCTGGCCCCTCCCCCACATGCAGCCAAAGGGCAGCAAGGAGGGTCACCCTGCCTGGGTGAATACCTAAGGTCCCACCCCCTGACTACTTATCAGCTACGCTAAGACAAAGAAATATGGCCCAAATGAAAGAACAGAGCAAAACCTCAGAACTAAGCAATAAGGAGATTGCCAACCTGATGAAGAATTTAAAGCCCTGGTAATCAAAATGCTCACAGAACTGATTGAGCTTGCTCAAAAAATGGAAGAACAAATGAAAGATACTAAAAATGAAATGAAGCAAAATATTCAGGGAACCAACAGTGACAAGAAGGAAACCATGATTCAAAGCAATGATTTGGAACAAAAGGAAGAAATAAACATCCAACTGGAACAGAATGAAGAAACAAGAATCCAAAAAAATGAAGAGGGGTTCAGGATTCTGTGGGACAACCTGAAACATTCCAATATCCAAATTATAGACGTGCCAGAGGAGGAGAAGAACAACAGCAAAAAATTGAAAACTTATTTGAAAAAATAATGAAGGAAAACTTCCCCAATCTGGTGAAGGAAATAGACTTCCAGGAAGTCCAGGAAGCTCAGAGAGTCCCAAAGAAGTTGGACCCAAAGAGGAACACACCAAGGCACATCCATCATTAAGTTACCCAAGATTAAAGACAAAGAGAAAATCCTAAAAGCTGCAAGAGAAAAGGGGACAGTTACCTACAAATGAGTTCCCATCAGACTGTCAGCTGATTTCTCAAAACAAACCTTGCAGGCAAGAAGGGACTGGAAAGAAGTATTCCAAGTCATGAAAGACAAGGACCTACATCCAAGATTGCTCTATCCAGCAAAGCTATCATTTAGAATGGAAGGGCAGATAAAGTGCCTCCTCAGATAAGGTCAAGTTAAAGGAGTTCATCATCACCAAGCCCTTATTATATGAAACATTAAAGGGACTTGTCTAAGAAAAAGAACAAAAATATGAACAGTAAAATGACAACAAACTCACAACTATCAACAAATGAACCTAAAAGAAAAGAAAAACAATGAAAACAAAAACTAAGCAAACAACCAGAATAGGAACAGAATCAGAGAAATGGATATCACACAGAGGGAGTCCAGTGGGGAGGGGGAAGGGAGGAATGGGGGAGAAGGTACAGGGAAGAAGAGGCATAATTAGTAGGCATAAAACAGACAGGGAGAGATAAAAAATGGTATAGGAAACAGAGGACTCAAAGAACTTATATGTACAACCCATGGATATGAACTAAGGAGGGGGGAATGCTAGAGGGTTGGTGCGTGGAGAGGGGATAAAGGGGGAAAATTGGGAAAACTGTAATAGCATAATCAATAAAAATACTTTAAGAAAAGAAATAAAGACATAAAATATTGGCCAAAACAAATTTTTTTCATTAAATAAAACTTTTAGAAAACCAGGCTACATCTGGATTTTAATCATTTTTGATAAATGGATTACTATATTAATAATGCTATGTACCAAGTAGAAATTCATGGGAAAACCCCCAATTTATAGTGCTTGCCAATTTCCCTGGTATAAACATTCCTATGGTGCTCTACTTCAAGTTATCAATGGTTCAACAACCAGCTCACAAATTTTCTTCAGATATAATTTAATAAGTTCTTATAAACTGGTGCAAGCTGGCTCCAGACCACTGGTTCTGAAGAAAATCTGCACTGAAGCACAGAGAGTCAGATGCAGATGAGAGATAAGAGAAAAAAGGATATAGCACAAGGTCTCATATGTTTAACTATAATCCGAGAGAGAGGAAACAATGAGGTAGAAGCAACCATTGCCAAGATATTACCTGAAATCCTCCAAAACTGATGAAAGACGTTAACCTACAAATTTGAGAAGCCTTGTCAACCCAAGAAGAATAAATAAACAGACACCTTCCTGAGACACGTGGCAGGAAAACTACAGAGGACTAAAGGCAAAAAGAAAATCCTAAAATCCAGAAGCAGCCAGAGGAAAAAAAGACTTACTGCTTTCCAAACAACAATTAGACTAAGAGATAACATTTCAACTTAAATGATAGAAACAAGATGGTAATGAAAAGATACCACCAAACTTCCGAAAGAAAATAACTGCCAACCTATAATTCTATAACCAATGATATTATCCTTCAAGAATGAAAGTAAAAAAAAATTTAGACAAAAAATGAGAATGATACTGGCTGCCTTCACTAAAGGAAAGAGTAAAGAGTGATTTTCAGGCTGGAGAAATGGATCCCATGTAGAAGCATAGACATGAAGGAGAGAACAAGAACAAAACAATTAAGTCTAAGAATATAAAACATAGCGGCAATGTCTTATGGGGGTTAAAATACACACAGAAATAAATATTTGACAACAATTGCATGTAAGTCAGGCAGGATACAAATGAACTCAAAGAATCTTAAGGTCCTAAGATTACCAGCAAAGGAATAAAAGCACCAATTAACATTAGCTTTCCAAATTGATATATACAAAGTCTGTCTAAAAAAAGTCAACCCATTGTTAATATAACGAGAATGGTTTGTACGACATCAATGTAACCTGGCAGCCAAGGAGAGTGGACTGGAATGCACATGTGTGAACAATGATAACTTCACTGTACTAGTCAGTGGAGGCAGTAGATGCCTTCGAGTGAGCATGTGTACTGTGTGGCCATCACACTGAAAACAACTGAATGAGTAGAGCAACAATTCTACATCAGATTTTGCATTAAGCTTGAACATTCCTCTGAGGAAACTATTTGGGTGATTCAGAAGGCTACAGCTGTGGGCAACTGGTGATTGGCAGCTTCATCGTGACAATGTACCTGCTCATGCATCACGTCTCATGCAGAATTTGTTGGCAAAACATTAAATCATCCAGGTGATTTAGCCCCCTACAGCCCAGACTTGGTGTCCTGGCTTTTCCCAAAACTAAAATCACCTTTGAAAGGAAAGAGATTTCAGAACATTGATGAGATTCAGGAAAATACAACAGGGTAGCCGATGGCAATTAGAACTGTGTGGTCCCAAGGTGCCTCCTTTGAAGGGGACTGAAATGTCATTGTCCTATGTACAATGTTTCTTTTTTTTAAATAACATATAACTTTTTTTATTTTAATTGTTGTTCAAGTAGTTTTTTGCCTTTTATCCCCATCCCAGCCCACCCCCTGTACAATGTTTCTTGTATCTTCTATCTCCTTCAAAACATGCCTGTGTTTTTCATATTACATCGCTGGGTACCTTCTGGACAGACATCATAGATTCAATGCAGTCAATCCCATACTAAATCATAGCTCCTTTTTTGTAGAAATTATAAAATTATTCTAAAATTCATGCAACAGACTCAGATTAGCCAAAAACAACTTTGAAAAAGAAGAACAAAGTTGAAGGGCTAACACTATTTTATTTCAAGAGTTATAAAACCAAAGTAATCAAAAAAGTAATAATATGGCATAAAGATAGACAAGTAAATCAATGGAACAGGATAGAGTCCAGAAAATACCACATACATATAAACTAATTTTTTTATTTTTATATATATTTTT
>JAPYXV010004198.1:0-11585 GCA_028533065.1 Trachops cirrhosus
TGAATGAAATATATTTAAAAAAAGAAAAACAAAGTAAAAAGGTGCTATATTAATATAACTGACTATCATGTAGATATTTTTAGTATATTGTTAAATGATAAAAGCACACTCCCCAAAGGTGTGAATACTATGCTCCAAATTAAGGGAACAACTTCTAGTTACATGTAGAAATACAATAAATTTTATCAGTTTCATCTGGCTGGTGGGACTATAGATGGGTTTTATTTTCTTCTTTATATTTTTCAACACATTATTAACTTTATATAATTAATGTTTTTAGAAAAACAAATTATATAAAATAGAATGTATTCAAGACATAAACACAAAAAATAGAACTTTTTTCTTTTTCAGTTCAGAGTTCACAACAGAGATATAAAAATATAAAATCTGACATGGGTTAAAATTTACAATGAAGTCACACTTTGGAGGAAATATGCTCATAGGTTCTGGTTTGGCTTATTCATGGGAAATATTTGATGATTAAACTGGTACCCAGCTAAGTTATCTTGCATCTCAAAAAGGAATTGTAACCAAACCTACCATATGTGAAACTCTGAATTGTAATTTTGGATTTGATTTAAAAATTTTTTTTTGCTGATATAAAATATTCAGTGTACTTGTTACCTTTGTCACCCCAGTGTGTTTCTAGTTCTGTCTACTTCTATGGTTTTGAGATCTTTCTGAGATTCTCTTTCATATCCTCATTTTAGCACAGATTGTGGCACTACTTGAGGACTAAATTAAGTGACCACAAATAGGAGAATGCACTTCTCAAATTAATTTGTTGGCAAAGTGGAGCTAGCATGTAACTGATCTCCCAACGTTATGTCATCTCAATGTCTCAAAAATTATGGCTAGCTGGTTGTTCGATGTCTCTACCTGCGGGTGTCCTGATGCTTGTAAGCAACAAACAATTCTTTTTTCCAGGACATGGTCTAATAATAATTGATTCTACAATAGAACCCAAATAAAATACAAGAATATGCCATAGATTTCAACCTGAGTCTTGGCATCTCACCTTCCAGCCTGAACAACATGAGCTTCAGTATATGCTCCAGCTTCTCCACAAACTGCCAGACACTGGGCTCCATGCAGCCGTCTGGCCACTGGGTCTGGCCGGCTAGCAGTGCGGCCAACATCTATGTAGGTGTGGGGGGCTTGGGCTCCTGGATCTCAGTGTCCCACTCCACCAGTGTGTGGGGCAGCTGGGTATCCAGGGGCCTGGCTACAAGGATGGCCAGAAGTCTGGCAAGCACAGGGTCATCCAGAGTGAGAAGCAGACTATGCAATGCCTGAATGACCACCTGGCCTCCTCCCTGGAGAGGGTGAGGAGCCTAGAGACTGATAATCAGAGACTGGTGAGCAAAATCTGGGAACACCTAGAGAAGAAGGGACCTCAGGTCAGAGACTGGGGGCATTATTTCAAGACCATCAAGGATCTGAGGGCTCAGATCTTTGCAAATTCTGTGGACAATGCCCTCCTCATTCTGCAGATTGACAATGCCCATCTTGCTGCTGATGACTTCAGAGTCAACTATGAGACAGAGCTGGCCATGCACCAGTCTGTGGAGAATGACATTAATGGGTTCGGAAAAGTCATTGATGACACCAATATCACTTGGCTGCAGCTGGGATAAAGATCAAGGCTCTCAAGGAAGAGCTGCTCTTCATGAGGAAGGACCACGAGGAGGAAGTAAATGGTCTTCAAAACTAGATTGCCAACTCTTGGTTGACTGTGGAGTTGGATGCCCCCCAAATCTCAGGACTTCAGCAAAATCATGGCAGACATCTGTGCTCAGTATGATGAGCTGGCTTGGAAGAACCAAGGAGAACTAGACAAGTACTAGTCCCATCCAATTGTGGAGAGCACCACAGTGGTCACCTTGCAGACTGCTGAGATAGGTGCTGCTGAGATGACACTTACAGAACTGGGATGTATGGCCCAGTCCTTGGAGATCAACCTGGACTCAGTGAATAATCTGAAGGCTAGTTTGGAGAACAGCCTGAGGGAGGTGGAGATATGCCATGCCAGGCAGGTGGAACAACTCAATGGGATCCTTCTGCACCTGGAGTCAGAGCTGGCCCAGGGGCAGCACTAGGCAGAGGGGCAGCACTAGGCCCAGAAGTATGAGGCCCTCTGAACATCAAGGTCAAGCTGGAGGCCGAGATTGCCATTTACTGCAGCCTACTGGAAGAAGGGGAAGACTTCAATCTTGTTGGTCCTCTGGACAAGAGCCGCTCCTTGCAAACCATCCAAAAGACCACAACACTAGGACTGTGGATGGCAAGGTAGTGTTTGAGGTCAATGATACCAAAGTTTTGAGGATTAAAGACAGCAGATGTGGGGCATCCCTTGGTGGGGAAGGAGGCCAAAAAAAGTTCAGAGTTCATTGAACATTAAAAAAAAAAAGAGCCACAGAGATGAGAAGGCTTGGAGGATTATGTAGACAGAGAGGTCTTTGAAGAACCAAGAAGAAAGGAATTAGGGATAGAACATGAGTGTTTGGCTGGCCCAGGATAGAGAGGGAAAAAAATAATAGTGACCTCCAATAAAATGAATTATGGTTCCCTGTCCCTTCCATTGAATCAGAAAGGGCTATAGATGTGGTATCACAAAATGAAAAGTTTTAGGTAAGCAGTCTACAGTTGGTGCCATAAATCCTTCAAAGATGGCACCTGTAGTAAATCACAGACAGAAGGTCCAGAGACTGAATGTTGCCACCAGATAGGTAGAATTTTATGGACAGCATCACAGCAGGGCAACTGCAAAGCCTGAGTCAAGAATCAGCAGGGACCTCCAAGAAAGAAACAAGTTCTACTTTGGGTTTTTCTCACAGAGATAACTTAGAAAAACCAGTGTGCATTTAATGTTTGATGCATAGGTACTATATAATATATAATTTATTCTGCCATATATGCATAATTAATATAATATAATATAATATAATAAATATATAGCCTTAGAAAGGAATATAGAACATGTTCTTACAGAACACTGTAAGTTTAGAGGGTTGAATAGAAGTGTAGTTTGGGAGATGATGCTATCACAGTGAATTAAAAGGCACTGGAGCAGTGAGTTCTGTACTTAGTGTGGTCATCAAAGCTGATTTTGGTGTATAGCTGCCAGCAGACCTCTCCACACCAGCAGGTGCCAGGCACAGAGAGCTCCACTCCCTCAGACTTTGACCTTGTGTTAGGGAATACGCTGATGCATTGTTTACTCCTGGAATGAATAGGGAGGCTAATGCCCCACTCCTTGAGGAGCAGCCCACGTACCATAAAGGTTTTATAGCTATTCAAGATAGACTTCAGGTTCATTTGTTCCAGATTCATTCATAGGGAGGGAGAAAGAAAGGGAGGGGATGGCAACAGTAGAGCAATGTTTAACTCAACAGATTCCAATGTCTCAGTGGTGAAGATGATCAAACCCCCCACCTCCCCACCCTGTTGGCTCCACAAACAGAAAACGTCAAGCGTGGGCACCTTGCCAGATGTTCCAGCCAGCAGCTGAACTGAAACAGACCTGCCCTGGGAAGGGAGGGAGAGAAATGCAGCCAAGGAAACCTAAGAAGGAAAAAAATAGCAAACTTCCCAATAGCTTTGCCACTGACCCATTTAAATATTTGTTAAGGTGAGAATTAGAATATATATGAAATGTTGTTATTACTATTATTACAGTTCTGTTAGCTAACATAATAATTATTATGTACCATTTTATAGAATGAAGATAATAATAGAGGTTGAATAATCTGCTATTGAGTGGAAGAGTCAGAATTTGAAGGTGGGGCTATTAGATGTGATTAAAACGAGGCACGTATATCAAGAATCAAGGAGCGATGTGCATACTGAAGTGGCTTTGTGTTGTGGGTCCTTAGGATAAAAAGAAGTCAATCTTTTGGCTACCATACACTTTACCAAAATTATTTTATTTTTTTTATAAAGTAGATGTAAGTTTCCTCATTTTAAGGTAGAGTCAGGATTTAGGTTTAGGTTTGCCTGAACCCAAAGTCTCCCTGTTTCCATAACTCCTATCTGGGAGGAAAAGGAAAAGGAAAGGAATGTGTATTTTCAGTGAAAATGGAGGGGTGATGCATGCCATGGAAGGCCAATTTCATAGTTCAAACCTCATTTTAAGCAGTAGTGTCAACTCCTCATGAGAAATATTTCTTGATTTGAGTTTACTTTCTATGACACTGCTAATAAACAATAAAAATCTTAACATATGTAGAACAGAAACAATATAAAATCTACTTTAAATTTGTAATTTGTTTTACAGTTTATAAAGCAGTTTTTGAACTTCACAGTTTCTGCCAGTCCAGTTTTACGTTTTCTCAGTCTCCACTTTTTAGAAATGAGGAAGCCAGCACCAATCTATAAATATTGGTTACATTGTTGTTACAGTGCAAATAGCCCCTACTATTTGTGCATCAGGGACTTAAACAGGCCTTATCTTGTTGGCCCTTCACAACACAGTGGAGTAGACAGCTCCTTTGACTAGTGAAGAAATTGACCTTCAGAGTGGTTCAGCGTGTTGCCCAAAGGCACAATACTAATAACTGAAAAAGCCAGGACTTATCAAGCTTGGCCCGTGTTCTTTCTCTTACATTATAACAGTTTTCCCCTTGAGGGTCAAAGCAAGAAAGCTGGATAATCAGCTCCATCATAATTGAAGGTTGGCTGAAGAATGCGAACCACTTAGAGATAACGTTGATCTCTCTCTACCTGCTTTTACATGATAGTCACATCTGAGAAATGCAATGTTAGGGAACTTTGTCATTATGTGAACATCATAGTTGACATACAAACCAGGTGATATAGCCTACTGCAAATGTAGGCTATATGGTACAGCCTTTTGCTCCTGGGCTATAAAACCATACAGCATGTTACTATACTGAATACTATAGGTGACTGTAACACAAGTAAGTATTTGTGCATCTAAACATGTGTAAACATGGAAAGGTTATAGTAAAAATATGGTATGGATGATAAAAATGATGAAACTGTAGAGGGTACTTACCATGACTGAAGCTTGAAGGAAGTTGCTCTGAGTGAATCAGTGAGTGAGTGGTGGGTGAATGTGAAGGCCCAGGACATTACTGTCCACTACTGCAGACTTTAGAAACACTGTACACTTAGGCTACACTAAATTTATAAAACAACACAAGCATAAGAGAAAATTATGCAATCAAGAGACTTGGTAAACTTGAGATGTATTAGACCAGCAGTACATGGCATACAGTTTTACAGTAAACATTTTTTAATAAGTAGAAAGAGTACACTCTAAACTAATGATAAAAGTGTGTAGTAAATACATAAGCCATAATAGTCATTTATCATTATCAACTGTTATGTGCTGTACATAATTGTATGTGCTATACTTTTATGTGACTGGCAGTGCAGTAAGTCTGTTTTCACCAGAATCACCACGAGCACGTGAATAATGTGTTGTGCCACAATATCACTGGGTGATAGGAAGTTTTCAGCTCCGTCATAACCTTACGGGGCCACTGTTGTACTTGCAGCCCCTTGTTGACTAAAATGTTGTTATGCGGTATGTAACCAGATTGAAGGCAGAGAGCAAATGATTTATTCATGTTAATTGTTTCAACAAATTCTTATTTGAATGTTAAAAAAAATTTTAATTCCCATTTTTTTGGTCCTAATTACTGGTTTCCCTGGAGACATTTATCTGTAACAAAAGATGAAGGAAATATGGAAAATTAGAGAATGGGGGGAAACAAAAATGAGAAATAAGAGAACAGGAGAGCAAAGCCAAAGGATTAAGTGAATCCACAATGAATAGACCAGAGAAAGTAATTACCATTTATACAGGCGTCCCTCAGAGATGTTGTGGGTCCAGTTCCAGACCACCATAATAAAGCAAGTATCACCAAAAAACTGAATTGTAATCATTTTGATGATGGTCTTGGTTTGATTTGCAAAAATGCAACATGTGTGAAGTGCAATAAGTGAAGCACAATGAAATGAAGTACACGTCTACTTTGCACAGAGGGAAAACCTGGGCACAGGGAGTGCAGAGAACTTACACATGAAAGTAATACATGTCAGAGTTCTCTTTGGCCTTTTCCTTCCTGAATTGCCCTAAACCTAGCTTCAAAATGAGAGTCGAAGTTTCCAGCATCTAAAGGTGCATTTGGGAATAAGATTTATAAATTTCAATTAGCTTCCATCATCCTTGCCCCTCTTCAAAGCATATATCTTGATGACCTGTTTCCCTTGCTGTCCCTGAAGCCCTGCTGCCCCATTCCATGTAGTTGGAAATACCTAGCCCCTTTGGGTGGTCTCAGTCCCATTACAGATACTTGAAATATTCAGGATTTTGATAAAAGCAAATAATAGGGCTCCCCAGTCCACGGATCCACTTTGCCTTGTGACTGGTTCTTCCAGTGTTTGCTGCCATTTTTGAATATTAAAACCGAGCCCCTCACCTATTCCTCAGATCCCCAGGTTCTCTAACTGACCCTTGTTAAATCATGAACTCTAAAAAATAATACCAAAGCAAAACTAAATTTATTCTTGTTGCAGTAAACAAGAGCATTACTTTAAGAGAGTTTTACTAGTATCCCAGAATGGAGATGGCAAAATTGGGGCATTTGTGAGGTTTTGGAGTCCAGTTTAATGCAAGTCTTTCAGTCTCAGTGCTTGTTTACAGCTGAGTAAGCATCATGATGTGAGAGTCTAGAGATAGAAAACACAGTAAGGCAAGAGTTTTGAGGCTGAAGATTCCAAACAAGGTCAAGTTGATAGTATAATATCAAGATACTACTGTTAGTCCTTTAGCTCTCTCCAGCAAGGAAAGGGTTCAATCCATCCTAAAAAGAAGCAACAATAAATAGGACACATTTCAAACCCATTGCAGGAGCAGATGTGTGAAATCCATTTGAAGATACTGAAAAGGACCTTAGGATAGGGCTTTTGTCTATGTCTCACCTTTACGGTTTTATCAAGATTATTCTTGTCACAGGTGAGACATGCAGTAGAGACAGCCATTTTAGTAAACGTTCCATGTAGATGTTCATTGAGTATAGTGGCCAATTTGTCCTTGTAGTGGTGAATAATTTCATGTAAGGCTCTTGCAAGTTTCCATTTGAGATTCTCTACTACATTAAGCAGCCATGCTTAAAGTCCCAGAGATTATCCTGGTGCAGTTCATACCTGGATTTTCCTGAGGACCTTTTTGTGACTCTGGATCTGATAACTGGCATTCTATAAAAGCCTATTTGAACACACTCTTCTCTACCCCTGAAGATTTAGTCTATGAGGTTATTATTAGGGCTGGGGTCTTAATGAGTGCTGCTACCTGACATAATGTGAGGCATAAAATAAGATTTTATATGAAGTAAGCCTACTTGCTAAGAAGTAAGAAGCAAATATGATACAGCATGAGGGACCATCAAATGTGAGGAATGCCCTAAAACCAAGTTGGCAGACATCTCCACTTGTTTAGCTGCTATAATTATTGAGAAGATGGGTAAGCTTTTGCCACTGGGTCAAGAAGGAGATGTTAATAAGCTGTGGTCTAAATTCCATGAAATTGAGTCTGAATATCAAGAGCCTGTCAATATCTCTCATGTGCAAATAGATAGAAAGGTTATGATAATTAGGTTGGCCCAGAGTGGAAGGCTGTTGAAGAGCTAACATTAGTTAGACTTGTTCATGATTACATTTCCAGGGAAGAGGTTTGATTCCTGAAAACTTGGTTAAGTCATACAGTGGAGTGGCAACTAGAAAAGTGGAGAACTCATTGCACTTGGGTTAGTGAGACCAAAGAACCCTCTTAATTTTCTCTGGTCCAGTGAAGTTTTGATGGCCCACAGCTGGTTAGGAGGAGGAGACTAAGTTCCTCGGGGAAAATCATATCCTATTTCAAGTCATAAATTTTACTTTTTAAAAAAAGGACCAAATAGTAGATACCTTATACTTTATAGGGCATATAGTCACAAGTATTCAACTCAGTTGTGATGTTAAAGCAACCATAGACAATAATAAATACATACATTATTGACTGTGTTCCAATAATAACTTTATTTACAACATTAGGTAGCAGGCTGGATGTAGTTAATAACTGTAATTTGTCAATTTCTGTCCTACATAATGAAGTTACTTTGACATTTTACCTTCTCATTGGAAATAGGCCTTTGCTGAACTAAAACAGTAAGTAGGTAGATGGAGTCAGTCTCAGAGTTTACCTCATTTTAGAATACAGCAAAAGATCCTTGTGGTCCTGGTTGAGGGTTTATGAAAAGTGGTAGTAGACACCTCAGTAAACCCCTGGGGCATATTTTTAATTTTCTAGGAATATTGTTCATTTTCATGAGAAGGCAAAGGATTACTGACTATTTTGACTTATAGGGATGGAAAGGATACCAGACGCTGATCTACAACTGCATGATACTTAGTCTCAGGAGGCACCTAACAAAATAGTATTGGGGTTTAGTACTCAGAGAAGCCATGGATGATTATTTTATTTGTGGCCCTGAGGCCTGATATATCTACCACCTTGCCTGTTGAAGTTTTCACCTGGTAGGACAGTAGTGTTAAAAAGAGCAGGATAATGTACGATGAGTCTTTTCTCTGTTAGACTGCCTATAATCAGTTTTAAGTCTTTCTTTGGCTTTTCTTTTAAAAAGTTTTGTGCAGATTTTGGGGGAAATGGGTTAAGATGAATCATTGGCCATGGCAGTGGGAGGGCTTCATTGGATTTTGGTGGACCTCCAATATTTTCAGGTAATTCCAGAACACATCACACCGATAACTTGTAAATGAGATAAAGATGAGTTTTTTCCTGATCCAGTTAGGAAAGCACTACCTTCAGAGAATTTTAGTAGTACATCAGAGGGTAGGAAGACAAAAGTGGAATGTTTATGAGTATTTGGAATGTGGTTTAAGGAGGGGAAGACTTGCTTAGGATTGAATAAAAAACCTTGACATAATAGTCTAGGATTAATGGCCATGAAAAATAAACGTGAGATGAGAGGATTCAAAGAAACTTATGAAGTAAATATCATTTGGTACTGTCTGTTTAGAGCTGAATGAGTTGATGTTCACTTAAATAAGATAGTTGTTTGAATATCTATCTTCCTGCACAAGAGGTTTCTGGAATAGTAATGTCATTTTGGTGAGGACAGTGGAATAGTAAAGACATGTTAATGTAATCATTAAGCTGTGTGGGTGTAGATGGTTTCCCTTCTCACTTTTCATGCCTGGATTCCTGGCTTGGCTTCCTGTCTGCTATCCTGGTACTTAAAGGCTTTGGGTGCTGCAGTGCTGCTAGGACTATATCCTACATTTTACTCCATTCCTTGTAGTTCATTTTTTATATTTTTCCACAGCACCAAACTTCTCATCTTTCCCTTGGCCCCATCTATAATCCATTTAATTGGTGCAACTTTATCTGTTCCTCCTGCCTGCATTTCCTTGTCTTTGACCACCTGACTATGAAAAATTCTGCCAAAACCTATGCCTGTAAACTTCTTCCAGATTTGAGCCTATGCTATATTATTTACCAGTTGCAATCAATTTGCCCTCTGTCTTATTCTTTCTTTTTTTTTTGTCCATAGTTGGACCTTCCATGATCTCTGACTCACCCCAATAGTTCTGTCTGGTTTCTGACTCATGGCCTTCCCACACTTGGTCAGCCTTGCCCAGACAAAGCTTCTGTGCAGAAACTGGTGTTGTAAGCAAAATTGAAAGTCTAGAAAAATCAATCTTGATGTGAAATATATTAGAATCAATGCAATAAAGTCTCCCAATTCTTAGACCTTAATTCCAGATCTGCCAGTATTTTTCTGTGTAACCTTGAACCAGTCACTGTTCCGTCTCTAAATTTCACTTAATTCCTCAGGTTTAAATTTTTAATTGCAACTTTGAAATAATAGGAGGATGTAGCTGCAGGTAAGAGACAATGATAAGTTAGTGTAGATGGCGGTAGGCAGATGGAGATAGATCCTGAGAGTCAGCATTTCAACAAGTTTTCCAAGTGATTTTTATGCTTGCTGAGGTTTGAGAGTCTTTATATATTTTAATTTTTTAACATTTAGTTAATTTTATTTTTCAATCATAGTTGCCACTCAATATTACTTTGTATTAGTTTCAGGTATACAGTATAGTTGTTAGATAATCATGTACTTTACAAAGTACTCCCCACAATATTTTTAGTACCTACCCATCACCACATAGTTATTATAATATTATTAACTATATTCCCTATGCTGTACTTTACATCCCCATGACTATTTTGTAACTACCAATTTGTACTTTGTATATTTTAAAGGTATGTTTTTAGGTATTAAAAAATTGACTTTCACATCTCATTGGAGTAAGGCTTTAATTTGTATGAAGTATTCCTCTTTTCACATTTAATAACCTTTGCTTTAAATTTCCTGTTGTAGAATAGTAATTTTTGTACCTGTTTTCCCTTTGTTAAAATTAGCTTGCTCTATCTTTAACTTGGTTTTCAATTCTTCAGATTTTTTATTTGAAATTGAAAATTCAAATATTAAAAATAATTTCAAGAATTATTTTGTTTTATGTGTAACACATGTACATGACATGTAGTTGAATTTTATCCTCCCACAATCTGATTGAAAAATTCAACACAGCTGCATTTCTTTTGATTAATGACATATTTGGATGCATTCCCTACATCTTGCTTTATAAAAGTTTCATTTGCTGTGCCTCTCCTCATTTTTCTCATGCTCCTCTCTCCCTTTCTTTTTCCCTTCCTTTTTTCCTCTCTCTATTTTTTAATTTCTTTCCTGTTTCTTGATATACTGATCACATTTTCTTTATCCCATTTGTTTTCTCTAGCAGTTTGGAAGTTCAATATCTTATTCTTAACCTAGTAGTTTCATTTAGATTTTAAAGCACACATTTAAATTTATCTTATTATATAGATATCTTGAATTAATAAGTATATACAAGGTCTGTCTGGAAAAAGTCCAACCGTTGTTAATATAAAGAGAAAGGTTTTTGCGACATTGATGTAACCTGGCAGCCAAGGCAAGTGGACTGGAATGCACATGTGTGAACAATGACAACTTCACTGTACTAGTCACTTTGGGAGGTGTACACCATTAAGTAAGCATGTGTACCATGTGGTCATCACATTCAAAATGACTGAGTGAGTAGAGCAAGGAATCTGCACCAGATTTTGTATTAATCTTGAACATTCATCCACAAAAACTATGTGGATGATTCAGAAGGCTGCAGCTATGGGCCAATGGTGATTGGCAGCTTCATCATGACAGCATGCCTGCTCATGCATCATGTTTCATGCAGAGTTTTTTTTTTCAAATGCACATGGAATATTTTCTTTTTTTAAAAAATATTTTATTGATTATGCTATTACAGCTTTCCCATTACCCCCCTTCCATCCCCCTCCACCCTGCACACCCTCTCCCACCCACATTCCCCCCCTTTAGTTCATGTCCATGTGTCGTAAGTTCTTTAGCTTCTACATTTCCCATACTATTCTTGTCCTCCCCCTGTCTATTTTCTACCTACCATCCATGCTACTTATTCTTCGTACCTTTCCCCCCTCTCTCCTCCTCCCACTCCCCTGT
>JAPYXV010004199.1:0-11581 GCA_028533065.1 Trachops cirrhosus
AGCCAGGAAGGTGAGGGGCGGGGGCCAGGTCCTCCCAGACCGGAGGGTTTGCAAAGTCAGGGGGAGGGGCTGGTGCTGGGGCCTGGCCTGCAGGTGACCCTGTAGCCCAGCTCCGAGGTGGGGAGCCCAGTCGGGAGCTGGTTGCCAGCAGAAATGGGGTCACTCCCCCTGCCTGCGAGCTGGCGGCTGCCCACGCCTCTCGAGAGTCGGGCCGGCCCCGCATTCCAGAAATAACCGTCCTGGGGCTGCCTGCTCAGCGCAGAGGCTGGACCGCTACGAGTCTCAGCCTGTCTGCCCGGCGCGGCCTGGCCCTTTCTCCTCCCGCGATGGAGGTCAGGAGGTCCCCGTGGGCAGCAGAGGGGCAGCGGGTCAGACCCTGACAACTCCGAACAGAGAGGGGCCGGGCGCTGGAGAGAGGCTGACGGACGGCTGCAGGCTGGGACTTGGAGCTGGCTCCCACTTGGGCCCAGAATGACCGAGACGTGGTGGCTGAGGGGGAGGCAGGCTGTGGGCCCCGTGTGGCTCTCTGTGATCCCGCCAGCCTGGCCTGCCGTCCCCGCCCCTCCGCTGCGGGCCTGCGGCCCCGACTGGCCTCCTGCCCGCCTCCTCCCTCAGCCCCCTCCCCTCCCCACCCCCCGGTGCCTGGGAGAGATGGTGGCAGCCAAGCCCCGCCCTCCCGGTGGACGGGCTCCGGCCTCCGAGACTGCATACTCCTGGGAGCCCTGACTGGCAACATCCCACGGACAGAGCCCAAGCCGTGACAGCCTGACAGTGTCCCCAGCACAGCAGGGACAGCCCTGTGGAGACCCAAGGACAGGGCCGCCTCCCTCAGACTGACCTACTCTGTCCAGCCTGGTGGCCTGTCCACAGCCACTGCAGGGGGAGGGTCCTGAGTTTGCAACCGAGGGCTTCCTGCACCTGGAGCGGAGCAGCGAGAGCCCAGGCAGGCACGAGGGGCGCACGGGCCCGGCGCCCACAGCGGCCCCTCCAGGCGGGCAGCAGCCCACAGCCCAGGCACCTGATCCCAACCTGCCCCGAGCTGCCCTCCCCACAGGGGGCTCTCTGCTCACACGGGTGTCCGGCCCCTGGGGACCCCATGGGCACCTCCCAGGCTGACCCTGCTTGTGGTCATAGCCTCCCATATCCCCATCCTGGTGTGATTGACACCTGCGATTGTGGGCGGGACTCACTGGCTTCTGCAGCAGAAGTGATGGCGTCACTTCCAAGAATAGGTCACAAAAGGGCTGCAGTTGTGTTTTGGGACCCCAGCTGCCTCGTCCCTCCTCTCCGCTGTGTGTGCATGGTGGGGGTAGGGGTGGGGGGCACAGTGTGTGTCAAGAAGGCCTGGGGCCATCAGGGGTCAGAGAGAGCTGGTAGCCCAGGGTCCCGGGCTCTGCACAGCTGTGGCCTCCCAGGAAACCAGTGGAGGCACGGAAGCCCCGCTCCAGCCATTCACAGTGAGGGTGACTGGTCGCCCAGGGTGAGCTGCCCGTGCCCCCATTACACACATGTGCACACGTGCGTTCCGGACCCACCGCCTCAGGCTCCTCTCGAAGAGTCAGCATTCACGGTGCAGCTGACCACCTGCTCTGGAGGCGTTTGCGACCCGGTCCCCGCTGAACCTGGGAGGCAGGGAAGGCTGCCTGGAGGAGGAGGACTCGGAAGGCCCAGGTGGGAAGCCCAGGTTGGGCTGGGCTGGTGCTCTGGGTGAGCTGTGATCCCAGAGGTCTCTCCAGTCGACCTGGCGAGGACCCTCCTGGGGGGGGAACCTCTCGTGGGGGCGGGGGGTCCTATAGCCAGACAGCCGGGTGCCTTGTGCAGATGCTGAGATGACCCCAGGGAAGGGACAGAATGGCATGCCCATGGCGAGGGGCGGGTGCTGGAGCCTGCTGGTGGCCGGGGCTGGGGACCGGGGGGAACGTCTGGGGGAGGTCCGGGCTCAGAGACAGGTGGGCCGGTGTCCCCCTTGAGCTCAGGATGGCAGGATTAGGAGCAGGGGCAGCGGGAGCCAGAGGGACCCCCTGCCAGCAGAGTCCCAGACGTGAGCTGCTGTCCCACCGTGCTTGTCCTGCAGGGCGGTGACACCCACCCCGGGCCTGCTTTCTGTCACAGCCTGGGCCTCTGCCACCGTCCCCGGCCCTGCCCGCGTGGGCTCAGCTGGCAGCTCTGCCTGGTGGGCTTGTCCCTGCGTGTGCCTGCATGGCCCCTGCAAGACGGTGGGTCCACGCCCAGTTGTAACATGCAGGCAAAGGCGCCACCCCACGGGGCCCCACTCAGGTGGGGATGGGCTGGGGGCCCGCCGGGTCAGTGTGGCCCCCCGGGAAGCAGACGGGGAGGTGGCGCCTAGCAAAGTGTCCAGGGGCCCAGGGCAGCCACCCACGGGCACAGAGGTGCCTGCCCTGGGCACAGCTCCCCGGCCACACTGGGCTTTAGCCGAGACCACGGGTCTCCTGGCCCCTGACCCTGGATGCCCACTTTGGGGACAGAGCCCCCAAATAGCAGGTGCCTGACAGGTGACAGAGTCCCCGTTTTAAAGGGACCTCCTGGGCTGTAAGAAGAGCAGTGTCTCGGCTCCCGCTGAGGTGGAAAGCCCGCCACGTGGGAACACGGGTGGGAAGCCAGCCGGCTCTGAGGGCCCGTCCACCCTCCGGGCAGGCCTCAGAGACGACCGAGGGTGAGGCGCTCAGGACCCACGCCGGGGACACCAGCAGCCGGCCTGGGCAGAGCCAGGCCTCGGCGGACAGGCCGCTGGCTGGGACGGCCGGCCGGCCCCGGGGAGTTTACGGCCGCCCAGTCGAGCCCCCAGCCCCGGCAGCTGGCCGGGCCTGTGCACCTGTCTCCTTGTTTGCACAAATCCCTTCCCTAATAGACTTAGTCACCGAGCTTTGATGGCTGTGCCAGGGCCCCGTGCGGCCCCCCTGGCCACAGCAAACAAACACGCCATTGTCTGAAACCCCACCGCCGTCCTGTTAATGGGTAAACCTGAGGCCTGTGTGGGGAGCCGCCGGCGTGGCCCGGGCACAGCCCCCATCCCACCAGGGTGCTGCCGCCCTGCCCCGGGGCCCCCGGTGGGCAAAGAGCACCAGGCTTCTCCCCGGTGCCGGAACCGGCCCCCAGAAGCCTGCAGCTGGGACAGAGACCCAGGGGACACTGACAGGGCCACCAGCAGGACAGCCGCACCACAGCCGCTGCAGTGGGGCAGGGGGACCCAGACACTCCCGGCCCCGGAGACACATCGGCAGCCCTGGTCGGCCGTGGGCAAGAGGGCAAGAGGGCAAGAGGGCAAGAGGGCGGTTCCTCAAAGTGACATCGTGACTCGCACGGGGAGCCGGCGGCTCTGCTCCCGCGTCTGGACCCAGGAGTGCAGGAGACACTCGCTCACGTCTGTCCGCAGCAGCGAGGCTCCCCGCAGCCAGGGGGCGAGGCACCCCCTTGCCCGCAGGCCACGCCGTGGCCACGCTGTGAGACTGCGCGCCCAGTGAAGGGTGCCACGTGGAAGGTCCCGTGTCCAGTGGCTGCGCGTGTGGGAACTGTCCCGGAGAGAGGAGCCCCCAGGCAGCGCAGACATGGTTCCGGGCGCTGGGGAGTGTCCCACTGGGGCGGCGATGGGCAGGTTTTGAACTAGACGGAGGCGGCGGCCCTACGGCCTTGCGAATGGACTGAACGCCACCCAATTGTGCACTTTGCCGCGTTGATTTTATGTGCGTTTTACCTCCATTTAAAAAAAACAACCCCACTGAGATGGATGCGCAGGCAGAAGGTCCCAGCACGGGGGAAGCTCCGAGAGGCCCAGACCTGGCTCAAAGCCCAGCTCTGCCCACGTGGCTGCGACCCTGGGCGGGCGGCCTGGCCTCCCCGAGTCTGGGGGCCCCCGCCCATCCGTGGGGCCCTCGCCGTTGGGAGCAGTGAGCCTCTGGGTGGCGAGGGCGCGCGCGCGGGTCGGCTGTGGCCCCCAGGAGGCCCCCGCCAGCCGCGGCCACACACTCGCCCGCCTGCCCAGGCTCCTTCCCCTCCACTCACTGTCCTGCCCCACTGGTCGGTGAGACCCGCTTCTCGCCAGCCTCCAGGTGGCTTCCTGGGACGCAGCAGCGAGCAGGCAGACCTAATTCCTGCTGGCACACAGGTTGGGGGGGACAGTCAAAGGTGGGGTAACCGAGCACCCACAGCCCAGACAAGGGGGTGGAGGCAGGGAGTGGGGCCTCCCCCTGGGGACAGAGCCGCCACCACTGCAGGAGGCAGCCCCTGCCCCACTCCTGTCCCCGACCCCTGACCGGCACACTGACCCTTGCTGGGTGCCGGGCCGGGGGCTGCCCTAGCAACCCCCCGACCCCCAGTGTTTTCTTCTGTGAAATGGGGATCTGCTCTTGTCCCCGCCTCTTGCTCATCTCACTGCCAGTGGGAACAGAGTGGCTTGTCTGAGGCCACCCCAGTCTCGCAGCCCCGGCTCAGAGCTCCTGGGTGTGCACAGGACCCCACACAGCGGCCCTGAGCCGGGTTGGCACCTCCTGCTCTGCAGAGAAGCCGTCGGCCGTCCTGACCCTTGGTGCGTGCCCCACCCTCCAGGACACCTGGCACCATGTCCCCACTGCGCCCCTCACAGGGTCCAGGCAACGGCCCTCCTGCCCGCTGGCTGCTCCACCTCCTGTCCTCACTTGCTCGCCGGCCAGACTCTCTCTGGGGGTTCTTCCTCAGACCTGCCCCTGAGTCAGACCTCTCCCTCTCCTCCCTCCACTTCCCTCCCCTCTCCAGCTCCCCCATCGGTCCCCCACCTGTACCCTCAGCTCGCACTGCCCTCCATCTGAGCCCCCCACCTGAATTACCAGCCCCCCGACAACGGCACTGCTGCGGTCAGGACTTCGTATGTGGGGTCACAGCCCCGGGAGCCCCCCACCATCCCGCAGCCCTGTGCACTCCCCTCCCATCGCCCCCATGTGGCCCCATCGAGCTCGGCACCCACTGCCCAGCCAACTCCTGGACAGGAGCTGCCTCTGCACGTCCTACCCACCCCTATCCCCAGCTGTCCCGTCGGACAGCCCACCCTGGACAGGACCCCACCTCCCTCCGAACGACTCCAGTCCCCCCAACAGGACCCAAGTCTGTGGGATTTGATTTTATTTTTTACTAACAGCCTCTATTTTTTTTAGCACAGATTCAGGTTTGCAGAAAACCGAGTAGGAAGCAGGAAGGACCCCCTGCCCCCTCGTCCCCCCAGGCCTCCCCGTCACCGACATCCTGCAGGGGAAGGCGAGGGCCAGCCGGGGCTCCACGCAGGCACCTGTGCGAGCCGGCGTGGGGCCCCACTGGTGACATCCCGGGAAGCTCAGCCCCACGCGGCAGGCTCTCCTGGGGCTGGGGGATTGTGAGCTGCCCCCCACCGACCCTCACAAGCAGAGACACAGCACAGACGTGTGTGTGGTGGTGACGCCCACCCGCACCCACAGCGACCCCTCCTCCCGGGGCACGGGCACCGCAGGCACACACGGCCCTCGGAGACCTGTGCCCCGCCCTGGCAGCGCACACGCACCCACAGCCACCGCCACACCCACTGGGACCCAACCCTCCCGCCCCAGCCGCCCGCCGGCGGCCACACCACACAGGCACACGTCCTCGGCGCGGCCTCGTCCGCCCGGCGGGCAGGTGCAGGCCGACACGCGCCCTTCAAAGCCCCGGGCGGAGCGGTTTGCCGGGAGTGCAGCCTGCTGGGGCAGGAGGCCCAGGACGCCCGGCAGGCCCGCCCCACCTGCCCTCTGGGGAAGGGCCTCCTGGGGTCCAAGGCAGCTTCCCCATGCCCTGTCCCCGCAGCACGCCCACCGGGACCCTGCCTCTGAGACCTGGGAACCCGCCCCCACCGGGGCACCAGGCTCCTGCACCCAGCGGACCGCTCTCCGCTGCCCCTCTGGGGAGCTCTTCCAGGCAGACAGGAGGCCGTGCCCACCTCCAGGTCAGCCCGGACAAGGAGGGGCCCCGCTCACCCAAGAGCAGGAAAGGCCAGCGCTGTCCTCGAAGCGGTCACTCTGTGGTGCCACCCAGGCCCCAGTGTCCCCACGAGACCTTCTCCTTGCTTATTTTCTCGGTCCTTCCCCGTCTCCTCGGGCACCCCTTCCCCTGCCGGGGGACAGGCCGAGGAGGCTCGGGGCAGCCCTGTGGGGCTGAGTGAACTCAGGGGCTGCCCGGCCGGGGTGCTGGGAGCCGGAGCGGGGTGTTTGCTATGCTCCGCCCAGGCCGGTGCCACGTCCCGGCCCCCGCCAACAGCAGGGGCGCCGGAGCCGGAGGGCAGGGGAAGGGGCGTCCGCTCAGCGCTGTGAATCTGCCACTCAGAGTCCAGCGGGAGAGCCCAGGGCCCCCGGCAGCAGCCAGAGGGGCAGAGGCTCCGGGCCAAGGCCGGCCCAGGGCTGGGTCTCAGGTCCTGAGCTGCAGAGGAGGCAGGACCGTCAGCCACTCGCCCCGGCCGGCCTGAGGATGAGGACCCTGAGACCCTAGCACCCAAGACTTAAGGCCCCTGGGCCTTCTGGAAAGCGCCCCTTTGAAAGGTAGAGGCCATACCTGCACAAAGACCACGCGGGGGCCTCATCGAGGCAGGTGGCTTACCAACCAACACCCGCCCTCCTTGTGGTCTGCCCACCTCCCTGCCTGTGGCTGGTGTCGAGTCTCCGAATTGCCCACGGGAAGGGCTGGCCTTGACCGGGTGGCGAGAGGCTGCTCGCCCAGGGCGCTGCAGGGCAGGTTCGGGGGTCCCAGGGCCTGGGGTGGGGTCCAGGGTGCTGGGCCAAAGCAGCGGTGCTGAAGTGGACGGGACAAGTCCTGTCCTGAGACGTGGGGTGAGCCCCGGAGCCGGGCCTGGGGGCCATTTCCAGTCCACTGCCGCGACGGCCTCGGGAAGGACCGTGGCCCGGCAGTAACGGAGGCGGAGGCCAGGGCCGAGTGGCGGATGGCACAGGAAGAAAAGGGTCTGGAGAGGTGGGCGTCCCCCACGGTCAGTGTGGGAACGCAGAGGATGGCCAGCCACGCCTTCAGGAGGCCCCAGCACGCTCCGCTTGCCAGGACAATCAGAGGGGCTGGAGGGGCGCCGGCGTTTCGAAGGGGCTCGGCGGTGGCTGGGACCTGCAGGCTGGGGGGGCCAGGGCTGCGGCCGGGATGCTGCTGCGGACCTGGGCTCCGTCCAGCGAAGGGCAGAGATCCTGGGAGCAGCACAGGGCAGGGGCATGCCGACCGAGCGGGCAGCGTCCCGGCTGAACCATGTCCCCCTAAATTCCGTGTTGGAGCCCTGCACCCAGCACCTCAGAGCGGGGCTGCGTCTGGAGTCGCCGTCTTCACAGAGGTGGCGAAGGAAAAAGGAGGTCGACAGGGTGGTCTTCATCCAGTGCGACGGGGGCCTTACGAGAAGAGCAGGTCGGACCCCGGCGCGGTGGCCCGGGGAGCTGGGGCGCTGTCCCCTGCACCGAAAGGTGCCAGGTCCGGTCTCTGGTCCGCAACACCGGGAGCAGGAGGTGGCCGGTTGGCGTTCCTCTTTCACACCCGTGTGTCCCTCTCTCTTCCCCTCTGTCCTCTCAAATCAGTAAGTATGTCCTTGGGTGAGGATTTAAAAACTTTTTCTTTTAACGAAGAGGACATCAGGACACAGACACGCACAGAGGGACGACCGTGTGGGGACACAGGGAGGGGTCGGCCGTCTGCAGGCCCCGGAGAGAGGCCTCCGGGGAGACCAGCCCTGGGACACCTGGACGGGGACGGTCAGCGTCCGCGGTTCCCGCCGCCCCGGCTGTGGTGCTTTGTCTCGGCGGCCCGAGCCGACTCACACAGGCAGCCAAGTTGACACGGCCTCGGGGGCCTGACCCCCAGGGCCCTGTGAGGACCCTAATGGAGTGGGGTGCTTTCGGGGGCTGCAGGCCGTGGCCTAACGTGTACGAATAGGAGACAAGACCGCACGGCCTGAGGCCAAGGTCATCCTCATCAATGCAGGGTCGCGACCCTTGGCCAGGCCCAGACTTGGCCCTGCTCTCAGGCCCAGACCCATCAACACCAAGAGAAGCTGGGCCCCCAGGAGGAAGGACCCTGCAGAACGATCCCACACTGCCCACAGCGTGCGTCCCTCTGTCCTCCCCTCCAAGGGGCCTCCAGCCACCGAGTCAGGCCAGGGTGACTGGGGACACCCAGACTCTTGCGGGCTGTTGCATTGGGGCAGGGGAGGTCTAAGGTCGCATTGATACGGGGACCCGAAGTGCCCTCCTGGGCCCCCTTTAGAGAAGGAGCATTGGGGGGTCAGGGAATAAATGACAAAGACTGGAAGAAAAATCAAACAGAAACGCTCAGATGGAAACGCCGCTGTGGAGCCGGGAAGGAGTCCCGAGGGCTCGCGGAGACACTCAGAGCAGGAGAGAACCGGTGAGCCGGAAGACAGGCCACTGGGCGGCTTCCAGACTGCGGCGCACGGCGGGGGGGCGGGGTTCGTGAAGAGGGAGGGGAGCGCAGGGCAGAGCACCCAGCTCCCGACGTTCTCAAGGGGAAACGCAACTGGAGAAGGCGAGGAGATGGCCGGAGGAAATACCTGGGGGTGTGTTCGGTGGGAGGGTCACACAGTTACGGACACACTACAAGCCACGCCCCCCCGGCAGCTGGAGGACACCGGACAAGGTAAGCACCCTAAGCCAGAAGCCACGGCCGGCCGCACTCACACCGCTGAGAACCCGAGACAGCACGCAGCAGCTCAGGGAAGTGGCCGGAGAGGGGAGGCACATTCCCCCCGGGGGAATGGTTACAGTGACAGCAAGCTTCTTGTCTCGAACCCCAAAAAGCCAGGGCTGAAAGGAGCCGTGGACCCAGAGCTCAGGGGGCAGACAGCTCTCAGATCCGGAGGAGACACGGAGTCTTCACCAGGCACGACCGCGGCTGGGCAGCCCACCGCTGGCAGAGCCCTGCGCGGTGAAACCGGCCAGTGAAGGCGCCCAGGCCGCGCCGGGGAGCCTGGCTCTGGCGCAGACTCCCAGAGCGCGGGAAAGGGAACCGCGCGGTAAAAGCAAAACTCGCCTCTTCCTCGGTTCCGCTGCTCTCCAGGACAACGACCGTCCTGGGGAAAAACGGTGGGCGCGTACTGCGTGTTTACAGCGTGACGTGAGGTGTGCCTGATGACCACAGTTTCTTACGAGGCACACACACCCGTGCGATGTGACCCGTGTGGGGACCTTCACTAATTAGAGTTGTGTACCATAAAGCCCGGAACAACCAGCAATGTTTTTAGAAAACAACTTATCGTCCTGGCTGGTGTGGCTCAGTGGACTGAGCATGGGCTACCAAACCAAAGGGTCGAGGGTTCGAATCCCAGTCAGGGCACATGCCTGGGCCGTGGGCCAGGTGCCCAGTAGGGGGTGCACAAGAGGCAACCACACACTGATGTTTCTCTCTCTCTCCTTCTCCTTCCCTTCCCTGTCTCTAAAAATAATTAAAATAAATTTTTTTTAAAAAGTGACTTATCAGGCAATAGTGAAGATACAATAAAATAGTAAAAAATACTCCATCCGAAAGAAGGCAGGAAAGAGGGGGAGGAAAGCCAGTAACAGGCGGAACAAACAGAAAGAGCTGGCAACATTGTAACGTTGATGCAAACACACACGACCACGTTAAAGTTAAACAGACTCAACACACCGGTGAGGAGGGAGGGGCTGTCAGACTGAGTGAGGAGAGCCGGGCCCAGCCAGCTGCTGCCCGTAAGAACCCCCTTTAAGTAGCAACACTTAGGTGGGCGTAAAGCCAGTGGGGGAGAAGGCGCAGCAGAGCTCCTCCGAGTGGAGCTGGGGCGGCTCTCTCCCCCAGAGGAGCCGACTTCAGGACAGGCGACTCCCGCGAAGATAAAGGGGCCCAAATGCACAGGCGCCCGACAGCAGGGGTCCCCACATGGAGAGCAAGAACCCAGCAAACAAAATTCACCATCCGCTCAGGATGTGTTTTTAAAAAACCTCTTGGCCAACGAGGAGTAAAACAGAACGTCAATAACCTAATAAAAGATTTTAAAAACCTGACCTACTAAGCGGTGAGAGGCTGAATGCGTTCGTCCCTACGGCCGGTCGCGAGGCGTGGATTCTCCTCCGCTCTCGCCGCCAGGGTTCGGCCTCTTACCGAGGGGCCTGGCCGGGGGGCGGGGCGCGAAAAGGAAACCGGGCAGGCTGCAAAGGGGGACGTGGGAACTGTGGTTATTCCCGGTGCTGGGAACGGTCCTGCAGACCCCGCCCTGCCCCCAAACCAGTGCAGAAAGCTCTGAGAACTGAGAATAGGAGTTCGCAAGACCTGGGTAACGTCAACATGCAGAAGTAATTCCACAGTCAGAGCCCTGCACCTTCAAACACGGCCCCACTCACAGTAGCACCCCAAAATGAAGCACTCGGGGATAGATACAGACCAAAAACATATACCACAAGCATGAGGACTCTGTACACGGAAAACTAGAAAACCCCAATGAAAGAAATCCAAGACCCAAAGGGAGACACGGCCCTGCCCGTGGGTGGGGTCGGTAAGGTGTGGATTCTCCCTCAACTGACCAGCAGGCTCGCCATCCGAGCGTCCCCGGCAGACTGTCCGGTCGATGCCAGTGAGTGGATTCTAACCTTAATGTGCCAGGAAACCAGGACGGTTAGAGCGAGCTGGAGAAAGAGCACAGGTGGGGCACTCACGGCGCCTGGTTCCTCTTTGTTTCGCTAAACGCTGTCTGTGTGCTGCCTGACCAAGCCCGTGTGTCCTCGTGACCCTGCATCTCTGTGACCCTGTGTCCCCGTGACCGTGTGTCCCCGTGACCATGTGTCACTGTGACCCTGTGTCTATGTGACCACCTGTCACCGTGACTGTGTGTCACTGTGACCATGTGTACCCATGACCATGAGTTACTGTGACCGTGTGTCACTGTGACCATGTATCACCGTGACCGTAAGTTACCATGACCATGAGTTACCGTGACCATGAGTTACCGTGACCCTGTGTCACCGTGACCGTGAGTTACTGTGACCCTGTGCCACTGTGACCATGAGTTACCGTGACCGTGAGTTACCATGACCATGAGTTACCGTGACCATGAGTTACCGTGACCCTGTGTCACCGTGACCATGAGTTACCGTGAGTTATCATGACCGTGAGTTACCGTGACCGTGAGTTACCATGACCCTGTGCCACCATGACCATGAGTTACCATGACCGGGTGTCACCGTGACCGTGAGTTACCATGACCGTGAGTTATCATGACCGTGAGTTACCGTGACCCTGTGCCACCATGACCATGAGTTACCGTGACCAGGTGTCACCATGACCGTGAGTTACTGTGACCGTGAGTTATCATGACCGTGAGTTACCGTGACCCTGTGCCACCATGACTGTGAGTTATCATGACCGTGAGTTACCGTGACCGTGAGTTATCATGACCGTGAGTTACCGTGACCCTGTGCCACCATGACCATGAGTTACCGTGACCGGGTATCACCATGACCGTGAGTTACTGTGACCGTGAGTTACCATGACCCTGTGCCACTGTGACCATGAGTTACCGTGACCGTGAGTTACCGTGACCATGAGTTACCGTGACCATGAGTTACCGTGACCCTAT
>JAPYXV010000042.1:0-17424 GCA_028533065.1 Trachops cirrhosus
GGGCAATTGTTAGAAGGCAAATGGGTATATGGGTTGACTTGTGTCCCCTAAACATATGATAACATATGTTGCAGTCTTAATTCTCAGTACTTCAGAATGTGACCTTATTTGGAAATTGTCATTATCACTGCAGATATAATTAGTTAAGATAAGGTCATACTGCAGTAGGATCAGCCCTTAATCCAACATGATAGGTATCCTCATAAGAATAAAATATCATGTGAAAACATGCAGAGATACAGGGAGAATGTCATGAGAAAACAGAGGGAGAGAACAGAGTGATGCCCCAAATGCAAGTCTGTGGACTTAGAGAGAGAGGATGAGGAAATTCCCATCTGATGCCTTCTATTTTTTTTCTGAAATGTAGGAGTTGACATGCTTTACTGAGAATACTAGATATGAAAAGATTGGAGGTTCAAAGAGAGTGAAGGAGTAGAGAAGAACAAATAACTTGTGTGGTGAATAGGAGAAAGAACTGACCAGGGAAACAGACTGGCAAGAATCATTGAAGGCAAATAGTCTTTATGTTCACTGAATCAATATTTACTGACCTCCTCTATGAGAAGCACCTGTTCGAGGAGCTAGCATTATCACAGGAAACAAGAAAAAGAAGATCCCTGCTCTTATGAAGTTTGCAATTTCACAGGGACAAGCAAGAGAAAAACAAAGAGGAAAATATACAATGAAGTTATTTATTGAATGAGGGAATTCCATTTAAGCCAAATATTAATGGACATGTATCTTATTTGAATCTAGAAGCAGCCTGGCCAATGCTAGCAAATGACAAATCTGTTCTAGACAGCTCTCTTCTATACAGTCACCTGTACAGGACATGACTCTTACATGCCTATCACAAATCCCAGATGAACAAATTAACCAGTGTTCTTATAGGTCACACGTGTCCCAAAGATCACAGTGATTTGCACCATGTCACTCTGGCATTAACCGACTGGGCAATGAATGTGCATCTAACTTAAAAGTAGCTATTGCTAACTGGCCTATGAAGAAGCTTAGAATAACTGCAACCTCAGCTTTATCATGTACCTAGTTTCAAGTTCTCTGCCTGAGCCCTAAGCTAGGGTGGTCTAGTTATCCTTGGTTATCAGTCTCAAATATTAAAGAAAGTTTTAATACCCTTGCTTTCTCCTAATAATTCTATATTACTTTATCTACCAAGACTTGACGTGTCATCCTGAACCTACTACATCTACAAAGATGAGCATAGGATTGAGAGTATCGCAGATTTGAATTTAAATTCTAGTTTTGCACAGAAAAACACTTATAAATACAGAGGACAGACTGAGGGTTGCCAGAAGAGAGGGATCTGGGGACTGGGTGAAAAAGATGAAGAGATTAAAAAGTATAGATTGGTAGTTACAAAACAGTTATGGAGATGTAAAGTACAGCATAGAGAATATCAATAAAATTGTAATAACTTCCCTGACTGGCGTAGCTCAGTGGGTTGGGTGTTGTCCTGCAGACCAAAGGTCACTGATTCAATTCTGGTCAGGGCATATGCCTGGGTTGAGGGCCACATCCCAGACTGAGGGCATACAAGAGGCAACCAATTGATGTTTATCTTGCACATTGATGTTAATGTCCTCTTTCTTCCTCCCATCTCCTCCCTCTAAAAATAAAATCTTTAAAATCTTTAAATTATACATATAAAATTCTGTATGGTTCCAGATGGGTAGTGAAAATATTTGGGGATCACTTTGTAAAGTATGATTGTCTAACCACTATGCTGTATACCTGAAACTTATATAAAATAATATTTGATGAAAACTGTAACTGAAAAAAATAATAGCTGAAAACCAAAAAATAAATTCTAGTATTGCTATTTATTAGCCATATGGCCTTAGGCCCATTAATAAACTTCTATCTGAGCCTTATTATATCCTCTATAAAATTTGGATTCACCATATTAGTTCGGGACCATATATATTAAAAAATCACTAGGATCCATCCTTCTTCTCCTTGCATTTTCATGTCTCTGGAGGTAATGAAAGTCTTCAGTATACTTCTTATTCAAGGGAATCTCACTGCCTTTTGATTGGTCCTGAAAATACCACCTACAATACTCATCTAATCTAACCCTAGTCTTCAAGAACTTGGAGAACAGAATACTTCATAATTTTATAATCTTAAATCCCAGTTTTTTTAAGTCTTCATCTTTATTGATATAATTCCTAATTTTATTTTTGAATATATTTTATTGATTATGCTATTACAGTTGTTCCGTTTTTCTCCCCTTTATCCCCCTCTTCCCTGCACCCCTCCTCCCACCAGCATTACCCGCCCGCCCACTTAGTTCATGTCCATAAATCATACATATAAGTTCTTTGGCTTCTTCATTTCCCATACTATTTTTAACCTCCCTCTATTTTGTACCTACCATTTATGCTTCTTATTCCCTGTACCTTCCCCCCATTCTCCCCCTCCCCCTCCATGCTGATAACCTTCCATGTGATCTCTATTTCTGTGATTCTGTTCCTGTTCTAGTTCAAGTTGTTTGCTTAGTTTGTTTTTGTTTTTTTAGGTTCAGTTGTTGATAGTTGTGAGTTTGTTGTCATTTTATTGTTCATATTTTTTATCTTGTTATTCTTAGATAAGTCCCTTTAACATTTTATATAATAATGGCTTCTTGGTGATGAACTCCTTTAACTTGACCTTATCTGGGAAGCACTTTATCTGCCCTTCCATTCTAAACGATAGCTTTGCTGGATAGAGCAATCTTGGATATAGGTTCTTGCCTTTCGTGACTTGGAATAATTCTTTCCAGCCCCTTCTTGCCTGTAAGGTTGCTTTGGAGAAATCAGCTGATGGTCTTATGGGTACTCCTTTGTAGGTAACTACCTTCTTTTCTCTTTCTGTTTTTAAGATTCTCTCCTTATCTTTAATCTTGGGTAATGTAATTATGATGCGACTTGGTGTGTGCTTCCTTGGGTCCAACTTCTTTGGGACTTTCTGAGCTTCCTGGACTTCCTGGAAGTCTATTTCCTTTGCCAGATTGGGAAAGTTCTCCTTCATTATGTTTTCAAATAAGTTTTCAATTTCTTGGTCTTCTTCTTGTCCTTCTGGCACCCCTAGGATTCAGATGTTGGAGAATTTAAAGTTGTCCCAGAGGTTCCTAAGCCTCTTCTGATTTTTTTAAAATTCTTGTTTCTTCATTCTGTTCTGGTTGAACATTTACTTTTCCTTGTGCTCCAAATTACTGATTTGAGTCCCGGTTTCCTTCCCTTCACTGTTGGTGCCCTATACATTTTCCTTTATCTCACTTTGCATAGTCTTTACCTTTTCCTCTATTTTGCATCCTTACTCAACCATTTCTGTGAGCATCCTGATTACCAGTGTTTTAAACTCTAGATGTGATAGGTTGGCTATTTCTTCGTCATTTAGCTGTATTTTTTCTGGAGCTTTGATCTGTTCTTTCATTTGGGCCATATTTTTTTTGTCTCAGCACACCTGTTATGTAGTAAGGGGTGGAGCCTTAGGTATTTTCCAATGCAGGGCAACCCAGGTCACTGTGTTGTGGCTCTGTAAGTGGGGGAGGGGTCCAAGAGAGAAGAATGTCACTTGCTCCGCTCTTAGCAGTCTTTCAGTCACTTCCTCCACTTCCCACAATCAAATTGGGCCTTTCTGGTGCTGATTCCTGGGTGTGTGGACTTGTGTGCATTCTAGGACCTTGTGGGTCTCTCCAATAAACTCTCCAGTGAGGCTGAATGTTTCTCCCAACATTGCAATTCCCACAGGTTTTTACATCCAGAGGTTCTGAGGCTTTATTTCCCCACACTGAAACTCTGGTTTGCATGGTCTGTCTTGCTCTCTGATTGTTCCTACTGGCTTATCTGCATGGGAATATGAGACCTCCCAGTCAACCAGCCACTGCCTCACCATGCATCCCCTCCTCCCCAGCTGCCCATCTCCTCCCCACCTACCAGTCCTAATGAGTGTTTCTTCTTTAACTCCTTGGTTGTCAGACTTCCATACAGTTCTATTTTTGGCAGTTTTGATTGTTTTTTGTTTTTAAATTTGTTGTTGTCGTCCTTCTTTTGGTTGTGCAAGGAGGCAAAGTGTATCTATGCCTCCATCTTGGCTGGAAGTCATAATTCCTAATTTTAAAATACATGTAATTTCTTCAGGTAAAACAAAATTTGAAAAATGACTTCTCAGGACATAATCCGACCTCAGTTACTTAAGCAAAGGTAGCTAAACAATTGCCAATCTGTAAAGTGACCTCAGGCCTTTGGTGGGAACCCCTCTTTTCTTTCAGGGAGTGTTTGCATTTGGAATATTTGCTGTTTAACCAGAGGTAAAAATGGGTTAAAAATAAAAGTTGAGTTTATAAACTATATTTTAATGCTCTGAAAATTTAAATTTACAAAATAAATTGCAGTACAGATATTGAGAAGCTGGGGAAAACCCAACACTCTCCAGGATAAAAAAAAGTCTTTGTCCTTTCTCAAACAATCTACTAAATAAGCATTACTACTGTATAACATCAGGAGACACATTATAGTTAAAGGAGTCCAATATCTGCATTGAACTGATAACACACATCTCTATAACTGAGGGAAAAAAGTAATAAGTATGGCTGTGGAGACTTATTTCCGCCGTCTCTTCTGGGAAAGATAACTTTTTACACAAACTCATTTTTCATTTCCACCACATTGTCTTCCTTTTCCAAACAGGATATAAAATGATTTCACACGCACCTCTCGAAATGAGCACTGAGAAAAGCTTCCCTTCACACAAAGGCCTACCCACCTCTTGAAAAACTCTAAAATTAGAAAGGCATTCTCTTTCACAAAAATGGAAGCAACTCTGCTAACCTACTTTGCACAATTTTTCAAGGCAAGCATAACTACCTTTCCTCAGCTTCCTTGAGCTATGACATTCTGTAAAATACTTTAGGCTACCAAGCCTCTAATTGGTCCCTTGGAAAGACCACTTTCTCACCATTAATGTTAAACCCCAAAATAATTCCATCCTTTCAGGAGTTCCTTATCAGAAGTAGATTCTGTTCCCTAAATGTGTTTGCATGCATGATGCCAGCTGTCTTGGGAAACTGAGATTTATGTTTTCCTCTTTCAAGTTTGTCATTTTTAATTTCTCTAGGCTGCATTTAAGTTACACCCAAGAATTTGACTGGAGAGGCAGCAATGTGGAATGGGAATAGGGCTGACTAAAGCATTACAAACTGGAGTTCTTAAGTCCTCTGTTTACTAACAACATACCCATGAAGAGTAATTTAATACTCCTAAGTTTCCCCCACTGTAAATAAAGACATTGAAAATAACAATCACAATATTGGGTGTACCTCATGGGGTAATTATTAGGATCAAGTGATATCATGAAATGACATTAATAATAATAGTTACATTCACAAAATATTTACAGTTTAGAGAAAGCTCTGTCATATGCTATGGTTCACTTTCAAAATTATAAATGGATATGTTAGGCATTGTGACAATGACATGCATGAAATTGCTCTCAAATCAGCCAGCTCAAAAAGGCATAGCAAACCACTTTAAATGTTTACAGCATTCATTCCAGTTTATATATAACTCTATTTTTTTCTAATATATTTCAGAAAGGTAAAGAACACACTTTCCTATGAGAAAAAAGCTACATTAAAATATATCAATATAAACAGCTCAAATTCTAACCTAGTCATTTAATTATTTACTGTATTGCTTACTTACTGTTTAATTTCTTAATTATAGCATATAAGCAATTCTATGGTATGAATTACAAAAGAGATTATTCCAAAAAATGTAAATGTAAACCCACCTCATTGCTTCTTAAGTCAGAACAATATTTACAGTCATAATAATAGTTTTATATTAATAAACATATTTCAAAAGTATGATAGGTATTACTGCTGCTTACCAAATATTTACATTTCTCCTCCTTCCCAGCAAGCACATAGTGGGACCATGTTCCCTTAACACACACACACACACACACATTAGTTTTGGCCATGTGACTAGTTTTGGTCAATGATGTATGAGTGGAAGTGACATATGTCACTTCTGGGAGGAGGCTGTAAGATCCAGTGCATAATGCACCATATACGCTTTCTCTCTGTCAAAGCAACCAGCAATGCTAGAGATGACATTTACTATGTGAGCCTGGGCTCTGGAATGATAATGATATGTATCAGATCCTCAAGCCATCAGAAATATGGAGCAAGAACAAGAAACAAACTTTTGTTATTTTAAGCAAGAAGATTCAGGGTCCTTTGTTCCTGCAACATAATAGCCCAAACTAAATGATATTAATATAGACATAATAGTTACAAATTTGTACTCTGAAGTCAAAGAGATCAAGTTTAAGTTTTATTTTAGATGTATGGTCTTAAATAACTTATGGAAACTCACTGACTTGAATGTCCTTATTTGTAAAGTAAGCAAAAATAATACCTACCTCATAGGATTATTTTGAGAATTAAATAAATAATACAAGATGGGACAAAAGTAGGTTTATAATTGTTCATATGGAAAATAACATAATAATGAATACATAATTGTACCAGAAAAAATCAGGTTTTGTGTACTCATAACAGTAAATTTACTTTTGCCATACCCTGTACATGTCTATGAAAAATGTCTAGTACATAGTAGGTGCTCACTAAATGTTTATCATGGGATTATCATAATAATCTTACAAGGTGAAAAGGATTTACTATTCCAATATTGAAGTTGAGAAAATAGAGGCTTACAAAAATCATATTTGTTTTGAACAAGGTCATAGAGTTCTTTACTAGCACATCCATATCTATAATGGAAATCTCCTAATACCTGACCCACTGTTGGATTTTAAAATGTAAATCATCCCTGAATTTAGAATAATTGTTTTAAGGCAGTGCTCATAGTCTAAAGGCTCCTAACACCCAGGGATCTATAACAGTGATCATAAAAGCCTATGATTTCCTTTACTACATCCAGCACTCTAATACATATCATATACTCCCCCCACAAAAAAAGAAAAACTAAAACAATGTACAAAAACATCCAGTTTCTTGTCTTTAAAGCAATCATATTAGCTCATTTTGGAAACACTGTTTATCTAATTGTAAACAAATAGTTATTGATAAAAATGTACCTTTGATAAACATGAGAACACTAATGAGTTAATAAAAGCCATTTATGAAAAGAAAAAAGGTTGAAACCATGATAACCATGGCAGGAAAAGGGATGTGGGTAACAATGGGTAACAATAAAAGGCATGCTTGAAAACCTTCTAAAAACGATTCACCATCTTATGATTCATGGGAAGACGTAAAAATATCATTAATAGGAGTTTGAAATAATCTGATTTCAACCCTTATGGATGACTTTGAGAGCTTTAAGACTACAGTGGAGAAAATAACTGCAGATGTGGTGGAAATAACAAGAGAACTAGAATTAAAAGTGGAGCCTAAAGATGTAAGTGAATTGCTGTAATCTCCTGATAAAACTTTAATAAATAAGGAATTGCTTCTTATGGATTGCTTCTTATTGCAGTGGTCTGGTCTGGAATTGAACCTGCAATATGAGATATGTCTGTATTTTATTCCTTTTTATTGCTGAATAGTGTTCTAGTATATGAATATGCATTTTGTTTATCAATTCACCATTTAATGAACATTTTGGTCATTCCCATTTACCAACTATTATGAAGAATGCTCTTATGAATATGCATGTACAATTCTTTCATGTGGTCATATGTTTTCATTTCTTGAGTATGTGTCTAGTAGTAGAAGTGCTTGGTCATATGGTAACTCTATGTTTAACTTTTGGAGGAACTGCCAGACTGTTTTCCAAAGCAGCTGTACCATTTCACATTTACAAGAACAATATATGAGGTTTCTAATTTCTCCACATCCTCACCAATACTTGTCATTGTCTGTCTTTTTTATTATAGCCAACCTAGTAGGTATGAAGTCATATTTCATTAATTTTTTCCTTTTTATTGAGTTTGTTGGGGTGAAAGCTGTTTACCAAATTATACAGGTTTCAGGTGCACAGTTCCATAACACATCATCTGTACACTGTATTGTGTGCTCAACACCACAAGTCAAGTCTCCATGATTTGCATGTATGGGACACTATTTCAAAAAGAATCTGTTTTAGTATAAACTGAATGACAGAATACAAAATAAGCTTTCAGAACTAAACACAGTATGAGAAAAAAATTGTTACTTTACAGAAAGTCCACTGCCCTTCTTCCAAGGGAAAAAAAATTAACAGTCGAGTAGGCTGACATAGTTCCAGTTAAATATTATTTAAATATTTACTTGCTTGTTTATATTTTATTTATAGCCTATTATAAGTTGAATGTTTTAATTCCAAAAGAAGTTGAAGCCACTAAAAAATAGACAATTGGGGTAAAAAAGTGAAAAGACTTAAGTGAAAGAAAAGAATCCAAAGTACAATGAAGGCAGAGGCAACAAAACTTTTACAAATGTAAAAGTGTAAAGCAGAAAGTTCTAGTCAATTTTCAAAAGTAGGTCACAAATGTAGTTTCTGTAATATAATGAAGGACACATGTTAAGTTATATACTTATACTATCCATATGATAACTGCATATCAATTACCCAGAAGAAATAAAGCTTTCCCTGGTACAAAAGCTAGAAGAAAAATAACCCCTGTTTATTTTAATGAAGAGACACTAGCCAGTGTAGTAAAAACTTCCCAAACAACTTTCTGTGAACCTAGTTCATCAAAATCATCCTCAATACTTATTAACAATACATGTTCCCAGGCAGTACCTCAGAGCAGTAGTTTACAAACACCTCAGATGATTTTCTTTTGTGTGTGTGCAATCGGAACTTGGAATGACCTGAGTAGTTAAAATTCTCAATAGTATCTAGAAATAAATACAATGAATTTCAACAGCTGCTTTTCATAGTGCTCTTCAATGCAAGTAAAGGAGACACAAAACTAAAGCATGTTCAACGAAACAGTTAGCCAAGGCTTGAGGATTCGGTACACAGCTTTCCAAAGGTCTGGTCTGATCCCAGAGTAAAACACATAGTATGACCCAGAAAAAAATTCATTCACACAAATTTTGCATAAAATTTTAGTGAGTGCTCTCACTTCCTAAAGTCCAGCCCCTATTGAGCTTCAGGTAAGGGCCTCTGCTTTCAACTACTGCTTCTCAACATAAAGGTGCTATGAAATCCTGTTAAAATTCAGATTCTGATACAGTAGTTCTGGAATAGATCCTGAGAGACTACATTTCTTCCAAGCTCTCAAACTGATGCTGATGCTGCTGTACCTCCAAAATTTTTTAGAAGCACTGATCCTGAGGAAATCCTCCATGAATATACACATATGGTCCTACTGTTAAAATTTCATGAAAAGGTTAAAGTTAGATTCTCAGGCAAAAACCTGGAATTGTAGCTGTACTATGTTTCCATACCAAATCAAATGTTTGGGTTAATTTTTGGTGCCTATCTACATGGTAGAAAAAGAGTTTTCACTGCAATAGTTTTATAGATATATATATACACACAGACCACACACAAATAACACACACTCTCTCTCCCCACCCCCATCCCTCTCTGTCTCAATGTTGGAATTCCACGGGTTACTCCCTCTCTGAGCCACAGCAGTTATAGAACACTTAAGTACTTAATACAACCATTGCATTTACACAGCCAGCCATTCCATTATAAAGAGTGGCTCAGTGGGGTTCTCAGAGCACTTACATTGTTATCCTGTTTTAGTCACTACCAATCAGATAACATTGTACACTTGAATTTCATTTTACTGTAGTTACAGGTTTTTAGTGATTACTTTTTTTTAGTAGTTATCAATGTATTTTTTCAAAGTTGAAGTAAAATATATAGAGAATAATTAATTCCACATTTTTTACCAGCAAACAATCTAGTGGAAATCTTCTACAAAAATAAACTTACTGTTTAATCCCACTAGACTAAGGTTCATTGGTTTGGAGTACATTAGATGCACAAAAACGGTCCTCAGTTTTGACTGAAACAATTTTGACTGAAACACACATAGATTGGTCTATGCATGGTACTCTTTTATTTTATTCACTTATTTATTTATGAATTCATTGTTTTAACAATATTATAAACCCATGATTCCACTAACCCAATCTAAGAACTGGAACATTACCAATAATTTATCTGCTTCTATCTTATTCACCTATCTCACCCTCAGACATAACCAGCATCCTGAATTTTATGATTATGTTTACTATTTTCTTGTTTTTAATTTTATCTCATGGGTTTATGTGTGTATATATATACTTAAGCAATATAATTGATTTTGCTTAGATTTTCACTTTAATTAAAGGATATGATCTTTTGGAACTCACTCCACTTTATGTTATTAAGATTTAGCCAGGCTACTGCATGTTGTAGTTCATTCATTTTCAACACTTCTTAATACTCCATTATGTCAATATATCACAATTTATTTACCCATTTCCTGTTAATGAGGATTTGAGTTACTTCCATTTTCTAAATATTATAATAAATACTGTTATGAACATTTGTGGACATGACTCCTGGCTTACAGTTGCTAAAATTTTGCTTTGGAATATACCTACAAGTGGAATCACTAGGTCATGTGAATATTCAACTTTACAAGATAATGCCAAGTTGTTTAGTGTTTGAACCAATTTATAACTCCAGCAGCAACACACAGATATTGTTTATCCAACTCTTCATCAAAATTTGGCATTGTCAAGCTTCTTAATAGTTTTCAAATGAGTGGAAAAAATCTCATTTCTCAAAATGAAATTTCCTAATCAACACTGAGGTTTAGTATCCTTATTTATTTCTTCATCTATACAATTCATGTATTTTGTATATTTTTCTATGAGGTTATCCTTTTTAATTGATTTTTGAGTTCTTTACATATTCTTGATACCAATACTGTGTTGATTTCATGTGCTGCAAATAACTTCTCAATCTATATAATGTCTTTTCATTTTTGGTAAGCTATCCTTTCATTAATAAAAATTTGTAATTGAATGTGACTTATTTTATCAGGCTTATTAGTTTTTTTCTGATTTTGCATTATGTGTCTTGTTTAAGAAATAGTTTGCTACCCCAAAATCAAAAAGATGTTCACCAATTTTTTACTAAAATTATTAGTTTTATTTTGACATTTATTAATTCTCATGAAGTTAGCATTCATATATAATTATGGGAGGTAGAAGTACATGTTGTTTCCATATTGAATAACCAATGTTTTTTGCTTCATTTATTTAATAGTTTATCATCTACCCAATGATCTCCACTCCAACTTTGTCATATATCAAAATTCTATATATGTGTCTTTGTTCTAGATTTTGTTTTCTGTTCTATAGGTCTATTTCTCCATTCTTATCCAATATCACATTATGTTTTACTGGAGCCCATAAGAATTAATATACTTTGATATTTGGTAATATAAATTCTCTGTTCTTTAAGAATTTTTTAACTACTTTTAGGGTATTTCTGTTTCCACATAAATTTTAGAAACAGCTTAGGTAGTGATTAGATTTTCATGCAATCTATACAGTTCAATTTTTTGAAAACTGATATCTTTAAAACATTAAGACTTCTAAACCATGAATATATTATGCCTCCATTTATTTATTTTCTCTCCAAAATTTGTAGTTTCTATTTAGATGACTGGATCATCTGTTATTGGGTTATAACCAACTATACTATAAATAACTCTTTGTACCTAAATTTGGTATATTAGATAAAATGAACCAATTCCCCAAAAATCTCAAATTATCAAATTGAAAGATGAAGAAATAATCTCAACAGTCTTATAATTATTAAAGGTATTAAATATTTAGCTTTAGAGCTTGTCTAAAAAATGGTATCTTCAGACTCAGAATGTTTCACTGGAAAATTCTATCAAACATTTAAAGAAGAAATATTAGTCTACATAAGCTTCTCTAGAGAAACAGGAGGAAGGAACACTCCCCAACTCATTTTATGAGACTAACATTACACTGATATCAAAACCAGACAATAGTACAAGAAAAGAAAACTACAGACCAATATCCCTCATGAATGTAAATGTAAAAATTCTGCACAAAATATTAGCAAATTAAATCAGGCAATATATAAAAATAATAATACCAGATAACCAAATAAAGTTTATATTAGTAATATAAGATTGGCTCAATATTCTAAAATTAATCAATGAAGTTCAACATTAAAAAACTAAAAAATCACATCATATCAACAGATACAGAAAAAACTTTTGACAAAATCCAATATTGATACATGATTCAAAAAAACCCTCAACTAGGAATAGAAGGGAATTTATTCAACATGATAAAGGGAATCTACAAAATCTACAGCTAACATTGTACCTAATGGAGAGAGATTAAATGCTTTCCCTCTAAGATCAGGAGCAAGAAAGTATGTTCTTGCTCACTATACCTAGCCAGTGCAATAAGGGAAGGAAAATAAATAACATGTATACCAACTGGAAAGGAAGAAATTAAATAATCCCTATTTGCTTTCAACATGTTTATTTAAGTATCAAATTCTATATTTAAGCAAACAAATAACACCAAAAATCATCCTAGTACTAATAAGTTTAATGGGATTGCAAAATAGATCAACACACAAAAATCAATCACATTTCTATATATTAGCAATGTACAACTGGAAATTGAAATTTGAAAAATATATACCATTTAAAAGAGCTCTAAAATATAGGATATTTAAATATAAACCCCACAAAAGTGTGTAGGATATGTACGCCGAAAGCTACAAAAGTTTGATGGAAGAAATCAATAAACACTTACACACTGCATTTTCTTTTATTTTATTTTGTATTGTATTTTTTACATTACCATTTATCCCCCTATACATTCTTCCAACTCTACCCACCCCCATCCCACTCCCTGCAATCACCACACTGTTCTCCACGTCCGTGAGTTCTTCCTCTGTTTTTCTTTTTTGCTTCATCCCTCCACCCCTCCAACGCACACAGCCCTCACTCAAGCTGTTAGCCTGCTCTCCATCTACGAGTCTGTCCCCATTTTCCTTGTCAGTTCAGTTTGTTAATTAGATTGCAGATATGAGTGAAATCATACAGTATTTGTCTTTTTCTGACTGGTTTATTTCACTTAGCATAACATTCTGCAAATCCATTCACGTGGTTGCAAAGGGTAAAATTTGCTTCCTTTTTACGGCTGAGTCATATTCCAATGTGCAAATGTCCCATAGCTGTTTTACCCACTCATGTACTGATGGGCAGTTGGGCTTCTCCAAAATCTTGGCTAGTGTAAATAATGCTGCTATGAATATAGGGGTGTGCTTATGTCTTAAGTGTTTTCATTAAATATCCTTCAAAACAGTATTCTAATGACTGTACAATATTCCACAATATTGGATGCAATGCAATTTATTGCTATACATAAAATTACTCATATAACCCTGGCTGGTGTAGTTCAGTGGATTGAGCATGGGCCTATGAACCAAAGGGTTGCCAGTTTGATTCCCAGACAGGGCACATGCCTGGGTTGCGGGCCAGGTCCCCAGTTTGGGGCACACCAGAGGTAACCACACACTGATGTTTCTCTCCCACTCTTTCTCCTTGCCTTCCCTTCTCTCTAAAAATAAATAAATAAAATCTTAAAATAAAAGACACCTTTATTAAAAAAAAAAAACTGATGTAATTCTGCACCTTTAATTACATCGCTAGGAAAAATTCTTGTATTTTTATGTTGTTCATTCATATTCCCAAGCTGCCCTCCAAACAGTGATTATTTATCCTTCCACCAGGCAAATGAGTATGTAACTTCTAACATAGCTCATCATTCCTTAATACAAAAAAAAATTTATTGAGTACTTGCAATGTACCAACTACATTAGGAAATTGAAATTTGAAAAAAAAAAAAGACACCATTTAAAACAGCTCCAAAACATGAGACCCTTAATGATAAATCTCACAAAAATGTATAGGATATCTATGCTGAAAACTACAAAATTTTGATGAAAGAAATCAACAAAGACCTAAATAAATAGAGGGACAACATTTTCAAAGACTCAATACTGTTTAGATGTTAATTTTACCCTAAGTGATCAGTGTAATTCAATCCCATCAGGACTTTTGTAGATAGATATAGACAAGCTGATTCTAAAACTTACATGGAAAGGTAAACAAACAAACAAACAAAAAACCCTAGAGTAGCCAAAAATATTTTGAAAAAAGAAAAAAACTTGAAAGACTCACACATCTAATTTTCAAATTTACTATGAAACTACAGTAATCAAGATTGCCTGTTATTGACAAAAGAATAAACATACAGATCAATGGAAGGAAATAGTCTAGAATAAGATCCATATACATATGGTAAACTGATTTTTAATAAAGACAAACAATGATATTTAATGAAGAAATAGTTTTTTTCCCAAAAAAATAGTGCTGCAGGTTTCAGAGAGATGTTTGTACATTCATGTTTAGACCAGCATTATTCACAGTAGTCAAAAGGTAGATGCAATCAAAGTACCCATCAACAGATAAATAGATAAAACAAAATTCTATATCTACATAGAGTATTATTCAGCCTTAAAAAGGAAGAAAATTCTGACACATGCTACATAAAACACAGATGAACCTTGAGGACATTATACTAAGTGAAGTAAATCAGTCACAAAAGGACACATACTATATGATTCCACTCATGTGAGATATCTACAGCACTCAAATTCATAGAAACAGAAAGTAGAATAGTGGTTGGCAGGGGATGAGGGAGGGGAAATGAAGAGTTGTTTAATGGATATAGACTTTCAGATGTGTAGGGTAAAAAAGTTCTGGAGATTAGTCATACAACACTGTGAATACATTTAATACTACTAAATTGTAAATTTAAAAATGGTAAGATGGTAAGCTTAATGTTGTGTTTTTCACCACAACTTAGATAAAAATGGTGCTGGAAAAACTATATAGAAAGTAGACTAGATGTTTTCTGGAGCAAAATTAGAAATCAATGGAGATTAACAGTATATGTTTACGGAGTGATGAAAATATTCTAAAACCAATGCATAGCGATGATTGCAGAACTTGGTAAATTTACTTTTTTGAGCATGGAATTGTACACTTCAAAAGAATGAATTAGCCCTGGCTGGTGTGGCTCAGTGGATTGAATGCCAGCCTGTAAACCAAAGGGTTGATGGTTCGATTCCCAGTCAGGACACATGCCTGGGTTGCAGTCCAGGCCCCTAGTTGGGGGCACATGAGAAGCAGCCACACATTGATATTTCTCTCCCTTTCTTTCTCTCTCCCTTCTCCTCTGTCTAAAAAATGAAATAAAATATTTTAAAAAGAGGATGAATTATATGATACCCAAAATATGCTTCATTAAGTTATTATTTTTAAAAAATGATGTAGGTGCATTATCCCTAAGCAATATCTTATCTGGTTTCTATTATTATAAAATGTCCTTAGATGTGATACCAAAAGCATCATCCATAAAACAAAAATTGAAAAAGTACACTTTATAAAGTTTAAAGTAAAAGAAAAATTTACAAAAGACACTATTAAGAGAATAAAGCCGTGGCTGGTGTAGCTGAGTGGATTGAGCATGGGCTGTGAACCAAAGGGTTGCTGGTTTGATTCCCAGTCAGGGCACACGCCAAGGTTGCGGGCCAGGTCCCCAGTGGAGGCCACCTGAGAGGCAACCACACATTGCTATTTCTCTCCCTCTGTTTCTCCCTCCCTTTCCCTCTGTATAAAAAATAAATAAATAAAATCTTTAAAAAAGAGAATAAAAAAGACAAGTTTCAAACAGGAAGAAAATATATAAAATCACATATTAGATAAAAGACATGTTCAGGAGGTATAAAGAACTTTCAAGTTCAACAATAAAGACACAAATTATCAGATTTTAAAATGTGCAAAAGACTTGATGACCAGACACTTCACCAAAGAGAATATGAAAATGGCAAAAAAAAAACACAAGAAAGATGTACAACTTCATTAGTCATTAGGAAAATGCAAATTGAAACCATAATGAGATACTACTACATACCTATCAGCATGGCTAAAGTAAAAAAAAAAAATATTGACAATAACAAGAGTTTGTGAGAATGCAAAACAACTACAACTCTCATATAACTACCACTTTGTAGAAATGCAAAATCATACAGCTTAAACATATGCTTAACCATATGACCCAGCACCAAAACCTATATATGAATATTTATAAAGGTTCTGTTCATAACTGCTAAAACTTGGAAGCAACCCAAATGTTTATTAACAGATGAATGGATAACCAAACTGTAGTACAACCATACAATAGAATACTACTTGACAATAAAAAGAAATAAACATGCAACAACTTGGATGAATCTCCAGAGAACTTTGCTAAGTAAAAGAAGCTAATCTCAAAAGGTTACATAGAATATGATTCCATGTATATGAATCCTGGAAAAGACAAACCTATAGTTATAGAAAATTTATCAGCTTTTTCCAAGGGTTAGATGTGGGCAAAGAGTATACTACAAAGGAAGAACACAAGCGAGTTTTTAGGGGAGGTGGAACTGTTCTGTATCCTCACTGTGGTGGTAGCTTCATGAATCTATATATGTGTTAAAACTCAAAGTTATATACCACAAAAGACAGCTTCACTGAATGATAATTTTAAAAGTTACATGAAAATAAATCCTTATTCAAACTGGTTAAGATGGTAACTTTTATGTTACAAATTTTACCACAATAAAAAATATCACTTGCCCTGGCTGCTGTGACTCAGTGGATTGAGTGATGGCCTGCAAACCAAAGGGTCGCTGGTCCCTTCCCAGCCAGGGCACATGGTTGCAGGCCAGGTCCCCAGTAGAGGGTGTGTGAGAGGCAACCACAGGTTGATATTTCTCTCCCTCTCTTTCTCCCTCCCTTCCCATCTCTCAAAACAAATAAATAAAATCTTTTTTAAAAATATCACTTAATCAATCCTACTTCAATCACTTCCTAGCTCTATGACCTTGGGTAACTTTACTTCATTTTACCTGTATGTAAAATATGAATTATAAAACTCATAGGCTTATCATGAGAATTAGATAAGAACTTTATATAAAATGTGGTGTCCGCCCTGCCTGGTTTCAGGAGCCGTAACACCACCCCCCTCCAGTGGCTAAGGCTGAGTGAGAAACCTCTGAGAACCGGGAGGCCTAAGGAGACAAAACCTATTTCCCTGAACATGAGCACTGCCTGCTCTGCTATTCCCTTCAGCTTGGTCGGATAGTCAATGACGGGCAACCATTCTCTGGAAAGAATGGACCTAAGACAGACACGATCACGTGGGAATAAGCCATCAGGGAAGAGACTCAGGGGGCTGTGGAAGTGAGGGAGTGATCGACATCACCCCTGCCCCCTCAGCTTTGACAACAGCCTGGGTCCTTGTTCTGGATGTGAGAAATCCAAGTCTCCTGGCTGTCTTTGTCTCCTCCC
>JAPYXV010004200.1:0-11580 GCA_028533065.1 Trachops cirrhosus
ACACAGAGATTAGAACATGTTATTATTTTCAGTTTACTGTCTTTGCCTCCAATCCAATTGTTAAAATAATTCAGATAACCTATTTTAGGTTTATTGGATCAATATCCTAAACTCAAATACTAAACATTCTGCACTGGAAATCCCACTGGTACACTGAACATAGAAAATTGTAGTTCATGTCCAATCTGAATGGATCTGCTTAAACACCTTTGCTTTGTTTCCATTTCTTTTCAAAACTGGGCTTCTCTTCACAGATATCTAAATCACATGTACTGTTTTCAATTTGTGGTAGGAGACTGGTATATAAAAGAAATAATGAAAACAATACTATTATGGCCCCAGAAAATAACTGGTAATGGTGTCATCAGTTTTCTCAGGGTTATTTCCTTTTTCCCATGTTTGACTGCTCAACCTCCATCCACCTGAAAGGGGGGGAAATGTTAAGCATATGCTAATTGCAGTTGGGCATGCACTGAATTATTGGAGGATAGCAGCTTTACAGATAAGGTGGTTGATACCTATCAGTCTGCCAAGTTGTCATCACTTAGCCATACAGCCATATTTGCATGAGCTCTTTTGTGATAAGTCAGGGATGGGCATGCATCTCAGTGTGAAATGTTCTAAGATACTCATGAAGTAGGAGCTTTCATTTATTAAGTACTTATTATGTGCCAGACCCCAGGCCATGTTCTTTGCCATGTCATCTCATTTAATCCATACAATGACTCACTGAGGTATGTACTATTATTGTCCCCATTGTATAGATGAACAACAGAGGCACAGAAAACTAAACATGCCCATGGTCACACTTGTTTATTATGAAAAGTGATGGCTGGGATTTGAAGCCAGGCAGTCTGACTCCAGAAGCTATACTCTCTGTTACTGTGTTCTACTGTCTTCTGTGTGCTCATGGTTTTTGAATCCTTATACATCAGTAATATTGGATTCACCTTTATTTTTGTGCCAGGGACAATGCCAGATGCCAATGGTGCTAAAATTATTAAGTTGTAGTCACTGCCCTTAAGGTTTTCAGGGCTTACTGTAAAATTTGTTGTAATACATGCAGGGAGGGTCACAGAAGAGGCAGTGACAGCCTCAAAGGGAAGGATGAGGGGAGAGATCAGGGCAAACATCACAATAAGATAGCCCTAGATCTAAGCTTGAAAAATTCAGAGGAAACAGCACAGTCAAAGGCATGGAAGTGTGAACTGTATAACACTTAAACCAAATGAGAGACTGTACAGCATGCTGATTAGAAGCACAGACTCTGGGGCCAGACCACTTAGGTTCAAATCCTGGCTCTACCTGGTAACCAGTGACAAGTTCCTTAGCTTCTTTGTGCCTCTATTTCTCACCTGTATGAAGAGGAAGGTGATACTAGTAACTCCCTGATAATGCAGCGAGGATTAAATGAGTGAAGATACACAAGTTGCTCAGAGCAGGGCCTGGCATATTTATGAAAAAGCACTCCACAGTAGCTAGTTATCACTCATTACCCACAAGCTTTATTATGTTTGATGCTTATTAATTCCTCACTGTAGTATGAGAGATAAAACAGACTAGACTGAACTACGCACTTTAATTTTAATTCAAGCCTCTTCAAGCTTTCCAGAGGTATCAACATAGTTACCCAACCCAGCTTCCTTACAAAACATATTGGCAAGATACGGCCTTACCCTCCTTTCCTAGCTTGACCTGGCCATTCTGCTGAGAGCAGCCCAGCCAATTAGTGCTGCCAGGAAATGTCCCACAGGGCACAATTTTGTTCTGGGCTCCAAGGAAAGGAGGGGAGGAAAAAATGGGTAGATGTGCTCTGCTGAGGGAGAGACCCACGAACATGGGCCACGACCTTCCTCCCCAAGCAGGGAAGACTTTGGCCACAGTGGCCCTGCTCTTGCCTGCGCTCAGAAACTTGTCTTCAGGAGCAACCATCCCTCCCAGTCCTGGGTTTCTTAGAATCAGAGGCACCGCAGTGTGGAGGTAAGACTGCTGCTTATCCTCTCCCTTACCCCTCTCTCAAGTGTTCTTTTGTAGATTTTGTAATAACAAACTACAGTAAACATCATACCATAATTATAGCCAGGAAACCTGGATCTCAGTCCTAGGTTTGACATTAACTGAGTAATAGCAATTTCAAATACTTTTGTGAATGAATCGTGAAGAAGACTTTCTGTGCTCGTGGAAGGTTCATTCCTTCACACCCCATTTGGATAGAGAGTAAATTAAATAAGGGAATGAATCCATGAACAAGGTAAGAATAAATGCTTTGAGGCCAGCAAATGCAGTGATGATATTGCTATGGTCCTGATTGTGCCCCCCCGCCCCCCAAGATTCATGCGTTGAAGCCCTAACCCACAACGTGATGGTATTTGGAGATGGGGCCTTTGGGAAATAATTAGATGAAATAAATAAATAACATGAGTTTAGGGCTTTTGTGATGAGAGGTGGTGGCATTCTAAGAAAAGGAAGAGAGAGCGAGAGAGAGATCACTCTTTTCTCGCCATGTGGAGGCAGCCATCAGCAAACCATGGGTCTTCACTAGACACTGAACCAGCTGACATCATGACTTCCCAGCCTCCATCACTGCGAGAAATAAATTTCTGTCGTTTAATCCCCCAGTCTATGCAGCAGTCTCTAACAGCCTGAGTAGACTAAATTACACACGTGATAGTGCCTTAGGAGGCCCTTTCAGTTGGGACATCTGGGAAGGACCATCTCAAGAAACGACATTTGTCCTGAGTTTATCATGCGAGGATCTAGGGAGGAAAGATAATTACAAGCAAACAGCTCTGACGCAGGGATGAGCTTGAAATTTGAGGAGCAGAGAGAGGGTTAGAGTAGGTGGAGTCCAGTGAATGAAGAACACAGTGGTAGGCAATGAAGGTAGAGAGGGAGGCAGGGACCAGACCATAAAGAAACCCAGGGACCAGTGAATTTTCAACCTTGTTTTGGGGTTAAAACCCCCTTTGGAAATGTGCTGAAAATGATGGACATGCTCACTAGAAAAGACCACACTCATACCACTTTTTTTGCATATAATATCAGGAGTTTTATAGCCCCTAACCCTCATGTCTAGCTGAACCTTGGGCTGGGGCCTTCTGAAAGTTATCAAGACATTTTGAACTGTCCAAAAGGAAAGAGGAGGGAAGAAGATCATAGATGGAGAGCAGGCTGACAGCTTAGGGGATGGAGGGATACAGCAAAGGAAAAGGACTCATGGACATGGACAGCAAGGTGGTGACTATAGGCAGGGAGGGGAATAGAAGGGGAATAAATGATAATGGAAAAATACAAAATAAATTTTAAAGAAGAAACCAATATTGTTCCCATGTTTTCTCTGTGCTGGAAATGTTGCCAATAATGATAAATTATTTATTTCACATATTTTTTTCACAATCCCATTTGACAAATGAGGAAACCAAGTGTCGGAGAGGCTAAGCAGTACACCTGAGGCTAAAGAGGTGGTAAATGAGAGACAAAGAATTTGAATCGAGGTTGGCTTCTGTCCAGAGATAGTATCGTTATTATTAGAGGTGGGGTCTAGTTTCATCCTGCCGAGGGTATTTTTATTATTAGGGGAAGGGTCTATATTTTCAACCAGCTGAGACAGTATCTGTTTCCTTTTCACCACCTCTAGTTGAATAGCAGAGCAGCTCACATTCTAAGTTTCCATTTCTTTACTGCCACACTGATTATAACGTCAGCCTTTATTACTCCCAGCAGAGCGGTGAAATATAATCCCCACACCACTACCGCCAGTTAAGGCAGCATCAACTTTATTTACATGCGTGCCCTCTGTGTGGGTGCCAGAGACCCACTCCAAGACTTTTCCAGTGGTTTAATATTCTGCTCAAAGGAGTCATTTGTTGAGCATCATCTTTCTTAATTAGGGACCTAATGTATTGCAGCCAATCCTCTGCACAAAAGGAGGATGGAGACCTAAAAAGGAGGCGGGACTATTCATTTCAACATAATCAGATTTGCAGCTGCTTGACAATGCATATTGATTTCCTAGTGCCTGGAAAACCTCCTGAGAGGTCTCTGATCTGAATAGCCTTTTCCTTATTCGCTCACCATACAAGGCCAGGAAATGGCCTGTAATGCAGTGAGCAAAGAAACTACCTTCTCTGAAAAAAACCACACGCACAAGAACGATTGGAAGTCTCCTGCTAGATCAAAATAAAAGAGGATAGTGGGCAACAGACAAGCACACTGCTCACTCTCCACTTTATTACCTCTATAGCTTTATGTAGAATCTAATACTAGCTATTTTCTATAGAACACATTCTAAATATATCATTTCCAATGTCAAAACACTGTTGGTTTTATTACCGCTTTTTAAGGATGAAGAAATTTAGGCTCAGAGATATGAGTTACTTTGTAGAGCAAGTAATCCTCTGAGCTGGGAATTGAAACTCACAGAGGTCTTAGTCTGAAGTCTTTATTCTTCTGCTACACTAGGTGCCTCATGTTTCTAGATATGCATTTTTCTCCCTTGACGTTCTACTTGCTTTAATTTTTTGAGCTACTTAAGTCGGCATCATTCAGAGATAATGACGCCCTGCAGGTGGAATTTGGCTTCCTTGGGTGTCTTACGAAGGTATATCTACAGACTGTAATAGAGCTAGGTTGCAATACTACATGTTACCAGTAGGTGTCCAAATAGGAGGGGATTGACTGTGGCAGTTGGGGGTAGGGGGGACCAGCCAGGGGGGACCAGCCAGGGGAGACCAACAGAGGAAAAGGCAGGACAACTGTAACTGAACAACCATTTTTTTAAAAAAGTCCATACCACTCAAAATAAAAAATAAAAAATTTAATTGTATTATAATTGAAATAATGGCAAGCATTTCAATTTAACTATCAATTAAGATTTATAGTTATCACAGTAACTGGAGCTGTCAGCACAAAACATCCCCCAAAACATATTACAATGTTGTGTGAACAGAAAGAGTCATTCAAACTGGACTGATCTGTCGACTCCAACCACATCAGTGACACGCCCACGTGTGTTGGTGGAAACAGTGCACACACCTGCTAAGTGCATTGCTGTACAACAGTATTATCTCATGCAATGCAAACGCTGAAGCGAAATGTACTTGTGCCAAAACAAAGCTACGTTTAAAAGAGAAATATTTTACATTGCCTCCATTTTTAAATGTAAATTTAAAGCAATAAAAATTAAATAATATTAAACATTCACTTCCTCAGTGACACTGGTCCTATGTCAACTGCTCAAAGGCCACATGTGGCCAGTGGCTACTGTAATGGACAACACAGGCCCAACATATTTATGTAATCAACAAATATCCTTTGGCCCTGGCTGGTGTAGCTTAGTGGATTAAGCACGGGCCTGTGAACCAAGAGATCACGGTTCGATTCCCAGTCAGGGCACATGCCTGGGTTGCAGGCCAGTTCCCAGCAGGGAATGCACAGGAAGCAACCATACATTGATATTTCTCTCCCTCTCTCCTTCCCTTCCCCTCTGGAGATAAATAAATAAACTCTTTAAAAAAATATATCCTTTGGATAAATAAACATATATATGTATGTACATAGATTTCCCCAGTCTCACTTTTGAACCCTGAAAATTAAGACTGAAGCATAGTTGTATCGTACTCAACTCCTCTCTAATCTAAGATCAAGGGTAAGGAAACAATATCCGATTTTTAATAGACTGGTGGGGATTCTAGAGGTTGGACTGGTACAGACAACCAGGCATAGTTGTCAGCAGCATCATGTTGGAGAAAGGTATCGGAACTTTGGCCAGATGACGGGGGTCTTGGAGTCTCCACTCCATAGCTCATCAATTGTGTGCATTAGATTTCTCCTCTTTAAAAGAGACTGCTTGTAATACTTTCCATGCTGTGAAGATCAAATGAAAATATTTCTATTTATAAGTTTTAAAACACTGTCCAAATGTTAGTATTTGTGTCTTGTCTCTGCCAGTGGGAAATCTGTCTCAGGCTGAATGCCACACCATTCAGAAAGTGCCCGTGTCATAGAAAGCAGGCTGGCTTTGTTAAGTTGCTGGGGAAGCCCATGTTTCTGGCAGAGGGCGTGCAGACACAGTAGGTACCAGAGAGATGTCTTACTATCAGCCAGTAACATTACACACCAAAATCAGAGACTGGTGCTTGATTGTTTATTTTTTCAGGCAGTGGAACTTAAGAGTCCAGACTACCTGGCTTTGAATCCCCAGCTACTAAAGGCTTTAAGATTTAGGGTTTGGGACTTAGGATTTAGCGGCTCTATGACTTTGGACACACTAACTTGCCATGCCTCATTTTTCTCTCCAGTAAAATGAGGATAATAATAGATGCCATCTCAAAGGGTTGGTTAAAGAGCGAGGTAACCCTTACCAAGTGTTTAAAGGACAGACTGGCATATGTTGTTCTCAGTGAATGACTTTTTGTCATCCATGCTTCATGCACTGTGGATGATTATCTAGGAATTTCTTTCTTTTTATAATTTCTCCCCATCTACTTCTCCACTACTCTCTCCGTCCTACATACAGTATCCCGATTCCACCTTCAGAAATCACAAGTCCACCAGATCTAGTTCATCCTGGGGGAGAAAACCAGGCTTTCATTTTCTGCAGAATGGAATGTCTGTTCCAACAACTCTTCCTGCTGACCTTGACCACATTTCCCAGCTGAATCTAGATGTGTGTCATGCTAGGTGGTTTCTGCCTCTTTACCTAGGCTTACCAAAGAACCTCCTCCCAAGAAGGAAAGTGAAAGTGAAGTTCATTTGTTCATTCCAAAAATATTTATTGTGTACTTACCTTGTGTCAAACACTGTTTCTGTGCTTGGGAGTCAACAGTAATGAAAAAAAGTTCCTGCCCTCAGGGTACTTGTATCCTAGTGAGGAGAGTTGGGCAATAAGGAGTAACATAATAAATAATCAAAATATTCACTGTGTTAGAAATTGTTTAAAATTGAACAGGCTAAGAGGCATTGGAAGTGTGGAATGTAGGGGGTAGAAACCAATTTTAAACAGAATTTCCACTGAGAATAGGGCTTTTGGACAAACAGCTGAAGGAGGCTGGGGAAATAACCACAGGGTTGTCTAAGTGAAGAGTGTGCTTACAGAGGGAACAAGCACGAAGGTGGAAGTGTGCCTCACCTGTTCAAAGCACAGCCAGGAGACTGATGTGTCTGGGGTGGAGTGACAGGCGGGGCCGTAGCATGTAGGGCCTTGTAGGACATTGTAACGATGATGGGCTAATTGCATAGTTATTTGCACGCAAGTCAGATTTGGGCACTGAGAGTATAAATAGACCACGGAATTGGATTCTCAGAGGCCTTTAAGAAAATAGCGTTCTCTTGCTCATCAGTCTGTGACTTCCTTCCACAGCATCGCCGTCAGAGTCAACCTGCCTGTTCTTGGGCACACTGGTGACAGGGGGCTCTTGTCTTCTCAAGGCAGCTCATCTCTCTAGGTCCGCCTGCTGGAAGTCTCTCTTTCACTGAGACGACATCTAATTGCCTGTCACTGCCATCCATCCCCCTTCCTTCTACCCCTGGAGGTCTTTCAGAATGAGTCTAATCTTTCTTCGTCATGACAGCCCTTCAAATATTTGAAGACAGCAACCACATCCCTAGAGTTTTTCTTCCCTGAGCCAATAGACTTCAGTTTCTGCTCTCATTTCTCATAGCACAAATATAGTCGACGTCTACTCTCTCTCCTCTGAGTCTGCTCCCTGTCTATTCGATGGCCAGAAGGGAGCCTGATGGGCCTGGCTGGATGAGACCAGGCTTGGGCCATTCTGCTCTTGGCCTGGGCTAGGTTCCAGGCAGTGGTGCAGTAAAGGGGAAAGACTCTGGAATTAGTAAGTGTGGCCTCAAATCCCAGCTCTGCCCCTTCAGTACTGGGTGGCTCTGGAGAGTGGTTTAGTTTCTCTGAATCTTTGCTTCTATATCTGTGAGTTGAAGATGGTAATACTAGCGCTGGGGGTTTGTTGTGAGAGTTCAGTGGTTTGATCAGTACACAGTTGCCTGGTACCTCGTAAAGGTTCAAAGTTGATCTTTAAAAACGTCTTCTGTGCCTTTGGCAATGGTTCCCGCCCTCCATCCACTGCAGCCTTTTATTCCCAGAGCCAGTTTCACAAAGTCTAGTGCCCATTCCTGAGTTCACTGTAGAAACATTCTTTATGTTCTTCTCACTCTTTAATAAGAGATAAGGAGACTCTATAGGGTTTGGTTGTTTCCCTATTTTCTTCAGCAAACTAATAAATGCAGCACAGAAGTTCCATTGGCCCAACGTCCAGTCCCTTGTAGCCCGCAGAGATGGTTCTGGGAGTTATTCTGATGGGCCATGGGCAAGCGCCGTGGGGAGGAGTGGATAGAGTGATCTACCTATGTTCTGGCTGCCTAACAGTGTAGCAAGTACATCTGAGAGTTGGGCTTTTTCTTTGTCGTGTAAAGATATAACTAGAACTTTCCATCTCAGAGATCTGCAATGAATGTGACTTTTACTGATCATCTGAGGGATAATGGAAGACACTGTCCCTGAATGGTGGCAGTCATTGTGGTATGGGAGGTGGGGAGCTGGGAAGAAGGCTGCCACATAACTGGACTGTTGTGAAGACTGGCTATTTCAGCAAATCTTTTCCTCCTCACCACCATCCTGGTCAAGAGGCATGCTGTCTCTTGCGTGAACTATTATACTCGACAACCTCCTAACCAGTCTCTTGCCTCCAGTCTCCACTCCAGTTCTGTCTGTCTGTGCTCTGATTATGACACGCTACTCTGAATGGCTCCCCTGGCAATCAGGCTCCCACATGCTTCACACTCAGTCTCGTGGAACTCCCCAAACTCGCCCCCGGCCCACTCTTAGCTACAGTCTCTGGAAATGCTACAGTATTTGCCATGCCCTAGTCCTTTGCATGTGCTGTCAACACTGCCTGAAATGCCCTTCTCCACTTCACTTCAGAGGACTTCCAGTTCCTCCAGGAGAGGTTATCACTGCCTCCCCTGTGCTCTTCAGCACTTTGCAGTAATACCATTGAATTATATAATTCATGTATTGTATCACAGTAATCTGTTCACGCTTGTCTTCTCCACTAGAGCATGAACGGAAAGACTCAGTGCATTACTTTTCTCAGGCTGCCATAACAAAGTACCACACACTGGTTTAAAACAACAGGAATATATTTTCTCACAGTTTGTAGGCGAGATGTGTCTGTAGGGGCCATGCTCCCTCTGAAGACTCTCGAAGAGGACCCTTCCTTGCCTCTCCCCAGCTTCTGCTCGTTGCTAGCGGTCCTTGGTGTTCCTTGGCTAGCAAGTGCATCAGTGCAGCCTCTGCTTCTGCCACAGGGCCTTCTTCCCTGAGTCTCTGTGTCCACAGCCCCCTCTCCTTCCTTTTATAAAAACATTAGTCACTACATTAGGGCTCACCCTGCTGTAGTATGACCTCATTTTACCTTGATTATATCTGCAAAGACCCTATTTTCAATAAGGTCACATTTACAGGTGAGGGGAGAGTGAGGACTTCAAAATACATTTTTAAGAAGACAAAATTCAACCCGTAGCACTAGGTTTCATGTGTTTGTGTATTGTCACCGCCTGGCATATACGAGTGCATAAAATGCTCATTAAATGACGTAGGAATAAATGATGAGTAAAAGGAAGGAGTTATCCCAAAACACTCTCATTCACTGTGCGCCCCCATCTATGCCGAGCCCTGTGCTAGGTGCTGAGGTTACTGGGGAAAACAAGATGTGGCCTCAACACCATTTACTCCCCAGGAAGTGCTTAAGCCTCTCAGTCATGTATCTTTTGCCGTCCTCAGCTCACCCTGAGAGCTTTAGCTTTAAATAGACCTACCCATCTATTGCCAGAGTGCTCATGACTAATTTAGGACCTTTCTGGCAGTGAGTTCAAGGGTGTGGGCGTCCAGCTGGGACCCCCCATTGCCCTAGTATCACTGCATCCTGCTCCCACTCAGCAGCTGTGTGGGTTTTACTGCCTGCATCTAGACACTGAATTACGCCTTAGGCTTTTGAAACAAGTCCCCACTTCCCCACCCCTATTCTGCTCTGAGTTGCATTTCCTCACTTGTAAAATGGGGATAATATCCAGTTTCTCAAGGTTGCTGAGATAGTAGATGTAGAAGTGATTTATTAAGTTACTTAGTATTGAAAATGTATTTCAGCCCACATTCCTCCTATTCCTGTATTCTCACCCATCTGCAAAGTGACCTTGCAGCTCCTCCCGTTAAATGGAGACTGTTTAGTCCTTGAAAATAAGCTTGACCATGTGATTTGCATTGACCAATGAGAGAGTAGCAATGTGATGGAAGCATGGATTGAAAAGCATTTGAATATTGACAGTTTGGTGGCTCTTGGTAGTCCTTAAAAGAATTCCTTGGGATCTTGAGACATTCTGGACCTCAGTTTCCTCTGGACAGTCCCCAGAGTTCAGACATGCCCCTGGAGTCAGTAACCTCTGATATCTGGACCTCATCAGTAGTGCCCTATTTACTTACAAATGGGTCTTAATCTTAACTCTTCAGACTATGTGAATTACTGAGTAAATTAAAAAAACTGGCCATGGATTCTGGGAACACTCAGTCTAAGACCAAGGACATTTTGCATAGATGGTCTGCAAAGACAACCTGAAAGTGTTGAATATGCATATTAGTTAAGTATATGCAAATAAGTGTTGTGTTTATAAACTAATCCCGACTTGGAGATTTTAAAATTAGTTTTTTTTAAATTACTTTATTGTTGTTCAATTACAGTTGTCTGCATTTCCCCCCCACCCCAGCCAATCCCACCTCCCTCCCTTGCTTCCACGCTCCCCCTTGGGTTTGTCCATGTGTCCTTTATAGTAGTTCCTGTAAACCCTTCCCTCCACTGTCCCCTCCCCTCTCCCCTCTGGCTATTGTTAGATTTTTCTTAATTTTGATGTCTCTGGTTATATTTTGCTTGCTTTTTTCTTTTGTTGATTATACTCCAGTTAAAGGTGAGATTATATGGTATTTATCCCTCACTGCCTGGCTGATTTCACTTAGCATAATGCTCTCCAGTTCCATCCATGTTGTTGCAAAAGACAGGAGTTCCTTCTTTCTGCTGTGTAGAATTCCATTGTGTAAATGTACCAGTTTCTTGATCCACTCATTTACTGATGGGCACTTAGGTTGCTTCCAGCACTTGGCTGTTGTAAATTGTGCTGCTATGAACATTGGGGTGCAGAGGTTCTATTGGATTGGTGTTTCAGGGCTCTTAGGTGAGATTTTAAAATTATATTTCAACTGAACTTCTTAAAGTCCTGTGATCCAGGATGGAGATGCTATATACTTTTATTTATAAGGAATCTGAGGTCTCAAGCAGGGACAGGAGTTCCTCAAGGTCACACAGCTAATGTATCAATTAGTTTTTGTTCCGTAACAACCATCCCAATACTTAGTGGTTTAAACAACAATCATTTATTAGCTGTTTCTGTGGGTTGGCAATTTGACTTGTGATTTTTAGGGCAGTTCTTCTGCTGGTCTTCCTTGGGCTCATCCAGGCAGCTGCAGCCGAGAGGTCAGCTGAGGACTAGTTGCCCTATGATGGCCTCACTCCTAGG
>JAPYXV010004201.1:0-11580 GCA_028533065.1 Trachops cirrhosus
CTTGGTCGGGGTGTATGATCTTTCTAATGAGTTGTTGAATGCGGTTTGCCAATACTTTGTTGAGGATTTTAGCGTCTCTGTTCATCAGCGATATTGGTCTGAAGTTTTCTTTCTTTGTTGTGTCTTCATCTGGTTTTGGTACTAGTATGATGTTGGCCTCAGAAAAAGAGTTAGTCTTCTATCTTTTTGGATTTTTTGGAATAGTCTGTGAAGGATAGGGGTTAGCTCTTCCTTAAATGCTTTGTAGAAATCTGCTGTAAAACCATCTAGTTCTGGATTTTGTGTACAAGGAGTTTTTTGATAACTGCTTCAATTTCATCTGCTATTATTGGTCTGTTCAGGCTTTCTTCTCTTCTTTATTGAGTTTTGGAAGATTATATTTTTCTAGAAATTTTTCCATTTCACCTAGGTTTTCAAATTTCTTGGCATGCAGTTCTTCATAATAATTTCTTACAATCCTTTGTATTTCTGTGGTATCAGCTGTAATCTCTCCTCTTTCATTTCTGATTGTGTTTATTTGGGTCTTCTCTCTTTTTTTTCTTGATGACTCTGCTTAAATGCTTGTTGATTTTGTTTATCTTTTCAAAGAACCAGTCCCTGAATTGGTTGATCCTTAGAATTGTGCTTTTCGTCTCTATGTCATTTAATTCTGCTCTGATCTTGGTTATTTCCTTCCTCCTCCTTGCTCTGGGCTGTCTTTGTTGTTGTTCCTCGAGTTCTTGTAGATGTAGAGTTAGGTTGTTTGTTTGAAATGTTTCTATGTTTTTTAGGTAGGCCTGAATCGCTATGGGAACTTCCCTCTCAGGACTGCCTTTGCTGTGTCCCATAAATTTTGGGTTGTTTGTGAATTCATTTTCATTTTTTTCCAGAAACTTTTTGATTTCTTTCCTAATTTCATTCTTCACGCATTCATTGTTTAATATTATGCTGTTTAATCTCCATGGTCTTGAGGCTTTTGGGTTTTTTTCCTTGGGGTTGGTTTATAGCTTCAGACCCTGGTAATCTGAGAATATTCTCGGTATGATTTCAATTTTATTGAATTTGTTGAGGCTTCTTTTGTGTCCTATCATGTGGTCTATCTTTGAAAATGTTCCATGTGAATTTGATGAGAATGTGTACTTAGCTTCTTTGGGATGGAGGGCTCTATATATATCAGTTAAGTCCATTTCATCTAGGGCATTATTCAATGCCACAATATCTGTGTTGATATTTTGTTTTTAAGATCTGTCCACTTTTGACAGTGGGGTGTTAAAATATGCTACTCTAATTGTGTTGCTGTCAATATGTTTCTTGAAGTTCTCTAAGATTTTCTTTATGTATTTGGATGCTGCTATGTTGAGTGCATATATATTTACTATGTTTGTCTTCTTGGTGGAATCTTCCCTTGAGTATTATGAAGTGACCTTCTGGGTCTCTCTTTATGACCCTTTTCTGGAAGTCTATTGTGTCTGAAATGAGTATTGCTACCCCGGTTTTTTTTCCCCTGTCCATTTGCTTGGAAAATTTGTTTCCAGCCCTTCCCTTTCAGCCTGTGTAGGGCTTTGCCGCTGAGGTGGGTCTCTTGTAGGCAGCATATGTGTGGGTCATGCTTTCTTATCCATTCAGCTACTCTATGTCTTTTGATTGGAGCATTTAATCCATTTATGTTTAAGGTTATTATTGATATGTACTTATTCACTGCCATTTTCATTCCTATGTTCCTTTCTTCCTCTCTTTTCCTTCCTTTCCTTAAAGCAGTCCTTTTAGCATCTCTTGCAGAGCTGGTTTGGTGGAGAATTCTTTTAGACTTCTTTTGTCTGGGAAGCTTCTTATTTGGCCTTCTATCTTGATTGAGAGCCTTACTAGGTAAAGTAGCCTTGGTTGCAAACCTCTGGTTCTCATTTCTTGGAATATATTTTGCCATTCTCTTCTGGCTTGGAGCGTTTCTGTTGAGAAGTCTAACCTTATTGGGGCTCCCTTGTATGCTACTTCCTGTTTCTCCCTTGTTGCCTTTAAGATTCTCTCTTTGTCTTGAAACTTTGCCATTTTAATTATGATGTGTCTTGAGGTGGGCCTCTTTGGGTTCCTCTTGATTGGGACTCTCTGTGTTTTCTGGATTTGTGTGACATTTTCTCTCATCAAATTAAGGAAATTTTCCATCATTACTTTTTGAAATAGGTTTCCTATCTCTTGCTCTTCTTCTTCTCCTTCAGGTATCGCTATTATATGGATATTATTATGTTTCTTATTGTCTTGAATTTCTCTTAATCCCTCTTCATTCTTTCTCAGCCTCTTTTCCTTTTCTTGATCTTTTTGTTTTTTTTTTCTAGCTTGTCCTGTAGTTCACTGATCTGATCTTCTGCTTCATTGATCCTGCTTTTCATTCCTTCTTCTGTGTTCTTTAGTTCAGAAAACGTATGCCTCATTTCCTCTTGGCCTTTGTCGATAGTTTCTATTTCCTTTTTCATGTTGCTATAGTTTGCAGTGAGTTCACTGTAGCTTCTCTGTAGTTTCTGGTAACTCATTGAGAGTTTGTGGAACTTCCTGATAATCACTGCTTTGAACTCAGTGTCTGATAGTTGAGTTGTCTCTATTTCATTTAGCATTCTTTCTGAGGCTTCGTCCTTCCCCTTCATTTGGGGATTGTTTCTTTGTCTTCTCATTGTTCGTGAGACTCTTCTCTTTAGCCTCAGCTTCTTAAATTATCAGTTCTGGCTCCCTGGGTTTATGGTGTGAACTTCTGTAGTAGAATACCTGTGAGATTACATGGTGCAGTCTCGTTTGTGTATCCAGGTGTTCATAGTTTCCACCTACCCTTTTTTGTGATCATTTGGAGGGGTAAGGCAAAATGGTTTAAGACTGCAAGAGTGTATTCTATGATATTTACAGTAGCAGCCAGTAGAGAGGATATAGGAGATCCTTCGCTATGTATAAGTGTTAATTGTGATCTTCCACCCCACTATCCACTTTTTAGAAAGGATGTGAAGAAGATGAAACTCTTGTTGGGAAGGAAAGGATTGTGATTTGGCTCTAGAAAGCAGTGGGGATGTGGGAAGTCAGATTCTGAGGTAGAGTCAGAGTAAAGAGTAATAAATAGGTGAAGTGTTTGAGAGAATAGAGTTAAATACTACAGTAATAGAATTCAGGAAACTGTGAAATAGGCTAAGATATGGGATGGGTGTTGTGAAGTATTTACAATTGTATGGAATAGCTATAATTTACAGTAATATTAGAGCAGCATTCATATGACAGAATCTGTGAAATCTAGATCACAAGAATAGAGAGTATTGAGCCTTGTACTCAAGAATAGAGAATATTGTACTAATAGAACCGAAATGAAGGACAGTAAATTAGCAATACACTATGAATGAGATAACAGGGAAACCTATCAAATGATACAATATACCAGGTAAGCAAAGAAGTCTATACAAAAAGAAGAGGAATACCAAAATACTATAAAAATAAAAGGTGTACTAATAATGAAATAATGATAAACAATTATGCAATTACTTGCAGGTTCCAAAAAAAAAAAGAAGGTATAAAGCAGAAGATGGAAGGAAGAAGAAGAGATAAATTTGGAAAGCAAGGGAGAAGCGTCAACACTAGGATGACAGAAAGAGAAGCATAAAGAATTGATAGACTGAAAAATAATTCGAATTAAAAGATAAAAGTTTTCTTAAAAATAATTAAGAGAAAACAAAAACAAAAGCAAACAAACACACAAAAAACAAAAACAAAACAAAACAAAAAACACCTATTGTTGGTTTCAGACTTGCCAAACCAGTTTTTCTAGCTGGCTTCAGCACACTGAGGGGCAACTGGAGCCAGTTTTTCTCTGTTCCCATTCAGGACTCAGCCAGCTTCTGGGGTACTGTTCATAGTGTAGGCGTGCGTTCTCCCCCAAGCCCGTCTGGTGCCTCCCTGAAGGGACCTGTGTGGGGGGGCTGGGTGCAACTATGCACGTCCTTGGAAGTTCACCGCCGTGTGTTCCGATGTCCCCCAGAATGCCCGTGCCTTTTCTGGGTTCAGGTGTGTGCACTCTCTGGATTCTGAGGGGTGCCCACTTCACCCAACTTCAGGACCTGGGCTTCACAGGTCCCAGGGAGTGCCCGCGCCTTTTCCAGGTTCACGGGTGCGCACTCTCTCAATCCCGAGGGGCGCCTGCTTCCCCCAAATTCATAGCCTGGGCATCATAGGTCCTGGGGAGTGCCTGCACCTTTTCCTTTTTCACCGCTTTGGTTTCCAAGACTTCCTCCAAACCACGCTCTCTCTGTGTTGGGGGCATGGGTGTAGAAGCGGGTGCCTTTAGATGCACTGGGTGGGGTGCACACTTTCTCCAGGGCTTTGCGTGTGTGCTTACAGCCCCTGTGTGGGTGCCTCTTTGTCCTCACTCCTCTCTCTGTGCCCTCCAGTAAACTGGCCTCCCCCAGGGCTGCTCAGTCCTTGTTTGGCCAGGGAGGGAGCAGTTGCCCCAGCTCTCTCCCAGGAGCCCCACAGCAGACCCCAGTATGCCGGACCTGGAGCTGCAACCTCCCTGGTCCCCGTGCTGATCCACGTAGTCTCCTTACCGTCGGGTTTTTTAATGTCCCTTACAATTTGTGATCTCCTATTTTCATATATGTTGTGATAATGTTGGCTATTTGCTCTGTTCCTACCTAAATTGGCTAGGATTTTTCCCCAGGTGTAGGACAAGTAGAATCTGCTCCCTCCTACCATGGCACCATCTTCTTCTCCTCTGTGGTTTCAATTACTTCCAGTCAACCACCATCTGAGAACACTAAATGTGAAATTCCATAAATATACAATTTATAACTCTTAAATTGTGTACAATTCAGAGCAGCATGATGAATCTTGTGCTGTTCCACTCTGTCTGGCCAAGGATGTGAATCATCCCTTTGTTCAGTGTGTTCATGTTGTATGTGCTTCCTCCTGTTAGTCACTTAGTAGCCCTTGGTTATCAGATCAATTATCAGCAAAGGGACCGCATTCACATAATTTTTATTATAGCATATTGTTATAATTGTTTAATTTTTAGTTGTTAATCTCCTACTGCACCCAATTTATCAATTAAGCTTTATCATTGTTATGAATGTATAGGAAATTACATAGTATATTTAGGATCCCACACTATTTGCAGTTGCAGGCATCTACTTAGGGCTTTTAGAATGTGTCTCCCAGCCCTGGCTGGCATAGCTTAGTGGATTAAGCGCGGGCCTGTGAAACAAGAGATCGCGGTTCGATTCCCAGCCAGGGCACATGCCTGGGTTGCAGGCCAGTTCCCAGCAGGGAATACACAGGAAGCAACCATACATTGATATTTCTCTCCCTCTCTCCTTCCCTTCCCCTCTAAAAGATAAATAAATAAAATCTTAAAAAAAAAAAGAATGTATCTCCCACACATAAAGGGCGAGTACTGTGTTTGCTTTCTTTGCTATTGAGTTGTAATGAGTTCTTACAATATTGGATATTAATCCAATATTGATTTGCAAATATTTTCTTCCATTCTATATGTTGCCTTTTTATTTTGTCTAGGCAAATAGTGTACAATCTCACTTATATGTTGTTTCCAGAAAAAACTGAACTCATAGAAACAGAAATTAATGTGTTAATTAACCTTATTGTCGTACTCATTTCACAATATATACATATATCAAATCATCAAGTGTACACCTTAAATTTGCATAATGTTATTATGTCAAGCATGTCTCAATAAATCTATAAAAAAAGAGGAAAAATAAGAGAAAAAAGTAAAACCTTTTTGGCATTCAGATATTTGCAGACTTACTGGGAAGGAAGCAATGCATACATTGAACATAATCAGAAAACAAGAGAGTAAAAAGAAAGGACAAATGTGTTTCATCCTAATTCTAAGTTCATGAATTTTGAGGAAGGCAAAGACTATGGATCCAAAACAACAAAATTGAGAGGAATGGTTCTAGATGTGTCAACAGAGAAGGTGTTTTTATCACTAGCCCTTCAATTATCATAGAAACCCTACTCTAGATGTCTAAAAGATTGTGTGGAGAAAGTATTTTATTTGTTCACATAGTTAAAAAGTCTGATAGTCAATCTGGCTTAAGGAACAATCTGGCTACTGGGGCTCAATGGCATCATCAGGATTTTCACCATGTTCCTCGCTCTCTCAATGACCCATGTCTCAGCTCTGATTTCTCTTATGTTTGCATCATCATTAGGCAGACTCTTCTCAAGTGAGAACAAAGATGGTTATAAGCAACTCCAGATTTATACTCTTTAGGCTCAACAAGCTCAGCAGAAAGAGAGCGGCATTTCTTTCCTGATAATTCCAGCAAAGTCCCAGGATTGACTCATATTGCTGAAGTTTGTATCAGCTGCCCATCTCTAAATCTAATACTGTGCCTGTTTGGTCTGGTCTGGGTCATCTGTTCACTCCTAGATCAGGGTACGGGATAGGATAGGAGGTATGAACTCTGATAAAACTTCATTGATTAAGAAGAGTTATGGTTTCCTAAAAGACATAGGGATTTTACTACTTAAAGAATGGGAATAATATGTTGGGCAGTCACAAATATCTTTATGTCACAAACTCTTTGAGAACAGAAGACTGTTAGAGGAAGCCATTTTCTTCCTTGTGTGTTTGTTTCAGCCTTGGTCTATAAAAGAGGGACTCTTACCACTTCATAAGTACTAAATAGAGCTTCTGGTCTTTTTTCTACCTCTAACTCACTGTTTCTATCCAAATGAAGGAGCAACTTAAATATTTTGTGAAATTGGGGGGAATATTGAGTGTGTGTAGCACAGACCTGTTTTCCCCCACCACGATGTTGCCATGAGATAAGTGTGCTGAGTTCGGCTTCTTTGCTCTTTGTCTTGGTGGCAACTAAGTTTGATGTTGGGGAGGAGCAAAGTGGCAGGTATTAAAAACCCATTTGTGGCCATAGATGTAGGTCACATTCTCCAATAATATTTTATTAGCAATAAAGCTGATATTTTAGTTTCTGACTCCATATTTAATTTTCAAATGTTTCTAAATGTAGATCTGCAAACGGACATGACTGATACCTCTTAGTTGGTGTATAGAGGTAGAAAGTGCTCCAAACTGGGAATCAGGTGACCTTGGTTTCATGACTAGCAAGTAGGTAAAGTCACTTTCCTTCTTTGGAACTCAGTTTTCTTACTTACAAAACAAGTGAGTTGGTTTTGGAGAGCACTAAAGACACTTTCATATCCAACATGTCATGATTTTCACTGAGCAATAAACTGGGTCTTGAAGAAAATATGATTCAGGTTTTTGAAGAGAAGGAAGAGAAGATTTAGGGGAGAAGGCAGCAAGGATTGAAAGCACCAAAGGAAGAATTAGCATGGTAAATATGAAGAATAGAAAGAGACAGGGATGATTTTATTGCCCAGGCATTGGCAGACTGATTCACTTTGGCAACCATTTAAGTTTATGCACATAAAAGAATATCAAGGGTTTACACATATTCTTATGTAGAAGAAGTTTCACTGACACATGCCTTGAAAAAGGCTCTCCTGCTCTTATAAATTTATGATGTGATCTGAATAAAGATTTCAAACATAAAGATAAAAATAACTAAATATTTTTAATCTCTATAATTCCTATCTTGAAGAACAGAAAAAGGATCATCAATTAAACCACTTATGATTATTATTTTTTCCAGGAATCCTTATCTAGTGAACATAGCAGCATTTTTTTTCCTTAGGTACCATTTTATGAGTTTGACATTAATTGTATCTGGCTTCTCTGACCTTGTCCTATCTTTGATTTTGATTCCAGATCTATCATGGTTATCATTAGGCAATGATTATCATTACCATTATAAGAAAGCAGAACCAAAGGTTCAGCTTATATTTCTTGCTTAATTACTTCACCTAACAGAGCTGAGGAACCCATTCAGGTGAATCACATTCACACACTGGGAAAGCTATAAATATGTTGATCATGTCTCTTCATGTCTTTACATCTTCAGGCAAAGGCTCTGACTCTCTAACCTAGAATCACTCATTCTGGCTGGTATCTGTATAGATTCAGATACATCTTTTATATTTGTCTTTACTGATTTTTTATTATTGGTATTGATTTTAAGGAACTCTTACATGAGGCCATAGTGATCACTTGAAAGAAGAAGAGAGGCAATAGAGCATCTGTTCACCACTAGAACCTATTATGAAGCTGGGAGTTCTTTATGAAAAAATATAAATAAAGCTCACCACTATAAGTTATGTGTGAAAACATGGCCTGGCCTACTATGTAGTGCAACCTATGACATTAGAACTTAAACAATTCCAGCTCTTCTCTTAGTATTATTTTATCCTGGTACTTAAGTGAGGCAGGATAATTTATTGAGATATTGTATTTATTATTCCTCTAATTTTATTTTTTTTTGTATTTCAAATTGGAATCCAAGCCCTTTGTGCTTCCTTTTCTGAGGAGATATTAGGTTGTGTTCCAGGACTCAAAGTCTGTCCTCCTAGCTTCTGTTTCACCTGGGACTCTGAGCATATTGTAAGTGTTATGCTCAAAGGAAATTGTTGACTTTAGAGTACACAGAAGAAAGACTGAGATTTCTCCAATCCTTAATAAGGAATGATAGCTGCCATTTTTAGATTAGTAAGGATCTGGGACCACTTACTGGCAGAATGCCTGGTGGTAATATATCTGTGGTCAACCTTAGACATCTAGCTGGATTCTGGGTGCTGGAGATTAAACCTCAGTATGGGAAAAGTGTGAGTGCTTGCTTTTACAGTACCATGCAGGCTTGGAAGAGAAAGCATGATAGCTTGAGGATTAGAGATACCCTCCATATTTGACAGTTCCCACAGAAACCCACTGAGTTTTTGTGTAATCCTAAGGAGGGTAGAGAGCTCAAGAAAGTGATTGGAATATAACTTTTGCTGGTCTGGCAGCAGAGAGATGTTGAGTTGAAATCAATTTAATTTAAACAAAATAAAGAAATGTGATAGTTCTTGCAAACCCAAGTTTGTGGGGTAGCATCCATATCAATTCCACAATAAACCATCATTACCAGAAGTAATTTACTTTTTATAGGGTCTTTTCTTCATAATATTAGAGAGACTAAATAGTATATAACTTTTTGTGTAAGAAAGTTATAAAGAAAAGATGCTTAGAGGGAATGAGAGGCTGGAGGGGTAGAGTGGGTAGTGGTGAGGATTTCCCCACTTGAAGTCATTGCTTATAAAGGTGAAGTCATTAATTAAGATGTCATTAAGAGGTAAGTTAAGGCTTTGGAGCACACAGTATCTGTCACTGAAGAATGTGTATTCATTTCTTAGGACTGCTGCAAAAAAAAAGTACTATAAATGTTAGCTTAAAACAAAAAAAATGTTATAGTTCTGGGAGCTGGAAGTCTAAAATCAAGGTGCCAACAGGTCCATGATTCCCCTGGAACTTATAGAATGGGATTCTTCTTTGCTTCTTCTAACTTCTTGTGTCTGTTGGTAATCCTTGGCATTCTTTGGCTTGTAGATACATCACTCCAATTTCTGCCTCCATCATCACTTCTGTGAAGCTTCTTCACTGTAAGAATCTCTTCTTCCTTTATATTGCTATGGCATATACTTCTTACCTTTCTTGTATTATAGTTATTTATGATTACAGCTGTAGTAGACACCTTTTTAGTTGCCTGCCCAATCAAATCTGTACTTTGGGAATAACATTGCAAAAAATCAAGGGAAAGTTCTGTCTGCCATATTCATAGTGCATAATCCTTACCCCCTGACCATTGATGATTTGATGATTGGTGAACAACTAACTGAACTGAATTAGTAAGATTCTTTCCCAAGGAAGTTGAATTTGGGATTCAGAGATTCTGGTGAGTCCTGCTGCTCTTGTTAAGCTGCTGGCATGTTAACCCAAGCATTGCTAGAGCCAGCAGAAAGCTCATAGAAACAAAGAAATTTGTTCTGAATAAAGAAGAATGAGGCAGATGTGCAAAGAGAAATTACTATAGTGTTAGAAGATATTACAAAGGAAAAACCAGGCTGTTGGCATTTATAACTGACTTTCTGTTGCTTTCACCGAAGTTCTACAAGAGAGGAATTAACTCAAACTATATCTGAGGAAGTCTGCAAGTAGATTTAGGAAGACATATAGTATCAGTGCTTTCTGCCTATGGACTGTAGTCTAAATTGACAGATTGTTTCATAATTTGGAGCTTCACAGGACTGACAAAACTAACAGCATCTCTATCTCAAAACTGGTGCAATCAGTGGCAAAGAATTGGCAGCTATAGCAGAATATATTGATAACCTAGGCCTTTCTCAAGTAAGTTCTGTTAAAAATACTATGCCATTGACAATGGTCTAATCATGAGTGATGTCTCACTAACCAAGGTTATTTTAGTGCTAGGGGAATAGGTAGAATGCAGAGATGAGTAGATAAAAAATGAACACTTTTTCAAAAAGATAGAAAGGGAAGCACAGTTGAACAAAAGAGTAGGGCCTGGGAAAATTGAGATCCCCAGGTAAGCCTCAAGCACCTATTTCTATCAAAACGATGGTCAGCCCTGGCTTGTGCAGCTCAGTGAATTGAGTGTGGGCTGCAAACCAAAGTGTTGCCAGTTGGATTCCCAGTCAGGGCACATGCTTGGGTTGTGGACCAGGTCCCCAGTGGGGGCTACATGAGAGGCAACCACACACTGATGTTTCTCTCCCTTTTTGTCCCTCCCTTCCCCTCTCTCTAAAAATAAATAAAATATTTAAAAAAAAGATGGTCAATGTCTTCGACACATCTTAAAAGAAAGGAAAATTAACTGTGCTTCCTTCACCATAAGGTGACTTTTTAATGAACCCAATGCAAAAGCCAAGATAAAGGTCATTTAATTGAGGGAGTAGGAGGCCAGGGCAGAGTCCCAAGGTCAGTTGCTAAAACGGAGGACTATCTAGGCTAGTGTGAAGATTTAATGATATGAGTTGACAACAGTTCTTTCTTTGACTACCACCCCATGAAATAGAATTTAAATCAAATATCTTGTAGTATACTGTAGAATTCTAGTAGCCTACTCCATCATCTAGTTTTCCCTTCTTTAGTAACAGATTTGCAACTTTTAACTTTGCATATTGCCATTTGGAATAAAATACTAGACTATATTTCCCAACCACTCTAACTGTTAGGCATGGTCATACTTTTAAGTTTTGGCCAATGAAACATAGGCAATAGTGTTTCATGCACCTTCTGAGAAGTCTCCTTAGAAAGCAGGAGGCATGCTTTTTTTAAAAAAATCTTCACTGGAGGATATGTTCATTGATCTTAGAGAGATAGAGGAAGGGGGAAGGAGAGAGAGAGAGAGAGAGAGAGAGAGAGAGAGAGAGATCAATGTGAGAGAGAAACATTGATTGGTTGTCTTCTATACATATTCCAACTGGGGATCAAAACCACACCCTAGGTATGTACCCTGACCATGAATCAAACTTGCCACCTTTCAGTGTATGATATGATGCTCCAACAAACTGAGCCACCCAGCCAGGAAAGCATGCCTTTTTTCACCTTTCCCCATCCTATTGCTTGCAATGTGGATATGATATCTGGAGTTCTATTAGTTATCTTGGGTGATGAGAAAAACAGGCATACCTTAGGGATTG
>JAPYXV010004202.1:0-11578 GCA_028533065.1 Trachops cirrhosus
TGTCCTCCTTGGAGAAATGCCTATTCAAGTCCTTTGCCCATTATTTAATTGGGTTTCTTGTCTTCTTCGAGTGGAGTCATGTAAGTTCTTTATATATTTTGGAGATTAAACCCTTGTCTGAGGTATCATTGGCAAATATGTTTTCCGGGATTATTTTCTTAATTTCCCTTTCTGATAGCTCATTATTGGCATATAAAAATGTAACTAATTTCTGGATATTTATTTTTTATCCTGCTACTTTTCTAAATTCATTTATCAGTTATAGTTGGTGGAATATTTAGTGTTCTCTATATACAGTATCATGTCATCTGCAGATAATGACACTTTTACTTCTTCCTTTCCAGTTTGATTCCCTGTTATATCTTCTTGTCTTTTTGCTGTGGCTAGGAGTTCACCTACTATGTTGAATAAGAGAGATGAAAGTGGACATCCTTGTCTTGTTCCCAATCTTAAGGACAATGCTTGTAGTTTTTGCCTGTTGAGTATGATGCTGGGATTGGATATGTTATATATGACCTTTTTTATGTTCAGGTATGTTTGCTCAATTCCCACTTCAATGAGAGCTCTTTTTTATTATTATAAATGGGTGCTGGGTCTTTTCAAGTACTTTTTCTACATCTAATGATATGATCATGTGCTTTTTATCAGTGATTTTGTTTAGTGAATCACATTTATTGATTTGTAAGTGTTGTACTAACTTTGAATTCCTGAAATAAACCCCACTCGATTATGCTGTGTGATCTTTTTGATGTATTGCCGTATTTGGTTTGTTGATATAGTGTTAAGAATTTTTGTATCTATATTAAACAGAGATACTGACCTATAATTTTCCTTTTTTGTAGTGTATTTATCTGGTTTTGGAGTTAGAACAATGCTGACATCATAAAATGAGCTTGGTAGTTTTCTCTCCTCTTGTATTTTTATTTGAAATAGTCTAAGAAGGAGAGCTGTTAGTTTTCAGAATATTTGTTGAAATTCACTATGAAGCCATCTGGTCCAAGGCTGTTGTTTGTTAGGAGTTTTTTATTAATACTTCAATTTCAGTAGGTGTAATATTTGTATTCAGATTCTCTGATTCTTCCTAATTTAGTTTTGGAAGATTGTATATATCTAGGAACTCATCCATTTCACCCAACTTGTCCAATTTGTTGGCATAAATTGTTCGTAACATTCTTAAAATTCTTTTACTTCTTTGGTGCCAGTTGTTATTTCTTCTCTTTCTTTTCTGATTTTTTAAATTGTATTATCTCTCTCTTTTCTTGGTAAGTCTTGTTAAAGGTTTGTCCATCTTGTTTATCTTTTCAAAGGACCGTCTTTTGGATTCATTGATCATTGTATTATTTTTGGACTATAGTTCATTCATTTATGCTCTGATCTTTATTATTTCATTCCTTCTACCCACTCCACATCAGTAATGATTTGCTTTATACATCCAGGTTCTTCTATGTTGGGTGCTGTTTTTGGGTTTTTTTTTTTTTTGTCTCTTACCATAGACTTAGTTTTAATGTGTATTCTGTCAGATACAAGTATTGCTACCCCAGCTTTTTTTCCTTTCCATTTGCATTACAATATTTTTTCATCACTTTACTATTAGTCTGTGCTTATTGTTTTTTATCTGAGTGGGTCTCATGGAGAGAGCTTATGTATGAATCCTTTTTTTCTTATTCATTGAGCTACATAATGTCTTTTGGTTGGACCATTTAAGCCATTTACATTTAAGGTGATTATTGATAGATATATACTTATTGCCATTTTATCACTGATCTATTTCCCATGTTGTTTCTTTTCCTCCTCCTCCTTTCTTCTCCTTCTCCTTCACCATCTTCTCCTTCTCCTTCTCCTTCTCCTTCACCATCTTCTCCTTCTCCTTCTCCTTCTCCTTCTCCTTCTCCTTCTCCTTCTCCTTCTCCTTCTCTTTCTCCTTCTCCTTCTCCTTCTTCTTCGTCCTTGTACATTTGTTGCAGTACTGGTTCAGTGTGAAAATTTCTTTAGCTTTTGCTTGTCTGGGAAGCTCCTTATTTTTTCCTAAATTTTACATGACAAGCCTTTCTAAGTAATGTATCCTTGGTTATAGATCCTTGCTTTTCATCATCTTGAATATTTCATGCCAGTCCCTTCTGGCCCAAAATGTTTCTTTTGAGAAATCAGATGACAGTGTAATTGTAGCTCCCTTGTAGGTAACTAGCTGTTTTCCTCATGCAGCTTTTAATATTTTTCCTTTTCTTTAAACTATACCATTTTTAATTATGATATGCATTCATGTGGGCCTCTTGGGATCCATCTTGTTTGGGAATTTCTGTGGTTCCTAGACTTGTGTGTCTTTTTCTGTCACCAGGTTAGGAAAGTTTTTGGTAGTTATTTCTTCAAATATGTTATTGATCCCTTGCTCACTCTGTTATTCTTCCAGTATTCAATGAATGTGGATTTTGTGCTCCTCATGTTTTCATAAAGGTTTCTTAAGCTCTCTTCATTTTTTTAAAATTCTTTGTTTATATTTTTGCTGCTCTGCTCAGGTTCTTTTCTACCTTTTCTTCCAAATTCCTGATTAGATACTCTGCTTCATCTCACCTACTGTTTATTTCTTCCAGTGTATTATTTATTTCAGATATCGCATTCTTTAATTCTGACTGGTTCTTTTTCATAGTTTCTATATTTTTTATGATGTTGAGTATCCATATAACCATTATTCTAAACTCAGTCTGATAATTTACTTGCCTCCGTTTCATTTAGTTGTTCTCCTAGAGAATTCTCTTGTTCCTTCATTTGGGGCATGTTTCTTTTTTTAACAGTTATTTTTATCATATTTTATTTGAGATACCATGAAATATCTTTCAAAACAACACATACTGTAATCTGTAAAGTGAAAATTGCTCATGGCATAATGAGAAGAGGTTATATTTAGGAATTGTGTCCTGTGTTGGTATGCATTCCATAATCTTAGTTGGTATGAATTAAACTTTAGAGAGTTCAAACCCTCCACTGTATCTTTCAGAGAATGAAAAGCAGATTGAGGATAATAGGTAAACAGCTATAGACACGTTTTCCTCCTTAGACTTAAGCAAAATACAGATTGTAAGTCCAATAATAACATGTACTTTTTCTATGTTACAACACATTTCTATATATGAACAAATACTTTGATTAATACAGTTGTCACAAGACGTCTTTATTCAAAAATATCATTATAATACCAGTTTGGTTACATTGTTTTCATTGTAAGCATAGGGTTATTTAGTAGCACTTCAGAACATGGTTCCTTAATTAACTGCACTCATTTGAAAACAGAGTTTTCAATATCAGGTAGTGAAATTGAAGCAGTAATCAAAAACTCCTGGACCACAAAGAGCCATGGACTGGACAAATTCACAGGGTAATTTTACTAAACATTTAGAGAAGAGCTAACTCCAACCAATACTTCTCAAACTACTGCAAAATATCTATAGAGAGGGGGTCTCCCAAACTGTGTTTTTGAGGCCAGTATTATCCTAATTTCAAAATTAGATAAAGACACAACAAAGAAAGAAAGCTACAGACCAATATCACTGATGAACATAGATGCTAAAATCCTCAAAAAAATATTGGCAAAATTGATCCAGAAACACATGAAAAAGATCATACACAATGATCAAGGGGGGTTTATCCCAGGGATGCAAAGATAGTAAAATATGCACAAATCAATAAATGTAATATACAGTCGTCCCTCGCTATATCGCAGTTCACTTATTGCAGCTTCACTGTATTGCGGGTTTTTTAAAAAATATATCTAATTCTGTATCACAGAGTTTTCACTATATTGCTGCATTTTTGCAGTATATAGGTATTTATATGATATTTATGATTTTAATTATTTTTGCCTAAACAATTTAAAACAATATAAAAATATAAAAAATGTTAATTCAAAGATATTAAGAGAATATTAAATGGAAATAAAATACAGTATATATTTCATCAGCAGTTGAATACTGTACTGTACACAATGGAAATGCAGTACACCACTACCGCTTGTGCAAGTTTGCCAATGCGAGATTGTACACAGCGCACTATTGGCTGATAGAATGGAAGGTGACCAACCACAGCACTGTGTTCTGTATCCTGGGTGCTGATTGGCTCAGTGACTGTAGCATTGGTCTGTTTGCTCTCCCATACTGTGCCCATACATTCAGTATCTCTCCTTGTTCACTTCACATCAATGTCTGATCACTGTGCATAGTGTTGCTCTGTGGTGTTGTGTTTTTGTGAAATTTTCATAAAAGTTTGAATTTATTTCAAGCCCTATGATGCCACCCAAATGTTCTGTGCCTTCTAGGGCTTCTGGCAGTGAACCCAAGCACCAGAGGAATATGCCTACCTTCAAAGAAAGGTGGAACTTCTCGACATGTTAAAGGAAGGCAAAACCTATGCGGCTGTAGGCCGCCATTATGGGATCAACAAATCCACTGTGTGCTACATAAGGAAAGAAGAGAAGAATATTAGGTCTACCCCAACAATGACTTTTAACAAGACTGCAAAGAGGGTGGTCACTTCCCTCAATAAGGCCATTGTGAGGATGGAGCCTGCATTGGCCCTGTGGATAAATGACTGCAGGAAGAAGAATATCTCACTGGATACCAACACCATCTGGATGAAGGCCAAGAAATTTTATGACAGTCTTGTGGAAAGCATGGATGTTCACGACGGTGAAAAGTATGAATATTACTGAAAAGTATGAAGACAAGGAGAATGATGCAGAAGCAGGACTGTTGAGTGCTTCTCCCACCAGACCAACCACATTCAGTGTCAGCAAGGGCTGGTTTGACAAATTTCAGAGACGCTTTGGACTCAAGAGTGTCTCTGTGCATGGAGAAGCTGCCTTTGTGGATAAAAAACAGCTCCAGCAACTCCCCATAACTATGTTCATCACTTGGACAAAGAGATCAGTTATGCCTATGCCTTTAGCGTAAATAGAAGTTACGGCCCAGGGTGAAGATACTGCACCACCTGATGAAGTGCCTGATGAAGTGGTGCCTTCAGAAGAGCTGTAATGCTGTTCGTGGCTGTGCAGTACATTCATCTCATCATCATCACCTGCATCGCCTTGAGTACTGCACAGCTACATTATTCATGATCTTCATCATACAAGTTGTAGTATACTTCACTGGTAAGTACCCATATAGAATTTTATATGTTGTTAAAAATTTATATGTTGTTAAATTATGTAGATTTAAGAGTGTAGAAACTGTTTAAGACCATATGAAGTGTTTATAAAAGTGTGGGAAGGCTTAATAAGAGAGTGGGAAAGGTTTATAGGAGTGTGGGAAGGGTTTATAAAGCCTTAAAATATATATAAATAATAAAATATAACGCTGCTACTTCATGGATTTTCACCTATTGCAGGGGTGTCTGAAACATAACTCCCATGATAGGTGAGGGATCACTGTACCACATAAACAAAAGAAAAGACAAAAATCACATGATCATACAATTAACTCAGAAAAAGCACTTGATAAGGTACAGCACCAATTTATGATAAAAACACTCAGCAAAATGGGAGTAGAGGGAGTGTATCTCAACATAATAAAGGGCATATATGAGTAACCTACAGCCAACATCATACTCTACAGGCAAAAACTACAAGCTTTCTCACTAAGATCTGTAAAGAGACAAGGATGTCTACTTTCACGACTTCTATTCCAATAGTATTGGAAGTCCTAGCCACAGTGATCAGACAAGAAAAAGACATAAAAGGCATCCAAATTGGAAATAAGGAAGTAAAAATGTCACTGTTTGCACATGACATGGTAGTATATAGAATACCCAATAGACTCCACAAAAAAATTCTTAACCTAAGAATTGAATTTGGCAAAACAGCAAGATACAAACTGAATATTCAGAAATTGAAGCATTTTATACACTACCAATGAAATATCAGAAACAAAAATTAGGAAAAAAATTCCATTTCCTATAGCAAGAAGAAAAGTAAAGTACCTAGGAATAATTTTACTCAGAAAGCTATACAACACTGAAGAAAGAAATTAAGGAAGATGCAAATAAATGGAAGCATATACTGTGTTCATGGATTGGAAGAATTCATATCACCCAAATGTCCATACTACCCAAAGCAATTTATAGATTCAATGCAATCCCTATTAAAATACCGATAACATATTTCACAGATATAGAACAAATATTTTAAAAATTTACAAGGAACCATCCTGGCTGGTGTGGCTCTGTAGATTGAGTGCTGACTTGCGAGCCAAAGGATCGCTGATTTGATTCCCAGGGCACATGCCTGGGTTGCAGTACAGGTACACAGTGAGGGTCACTTGAGAAGAAACCACACACTGATGTTTCTCTCCCCTTCCTTCTCCCTCCCTTACCCTCTCTGTAAATGAATAAATAAATAAAATCTTTTAAAAAATTTATATGGAACCATAAATGACCTAAATAACCACAGCAATTTTGATAAAGAAGAATAAAGTAGGAGAGGTCACAATACCTGACATCAAACCATAATACAAGGACACCATAATCAAAATAGTCTGGTACTGGCATAAGATCACATAGACAATGGACACATAGATCAATGGATCAGAATAGAGAGCCCAGAAATAAACCCAAGCCTCTATGGTCAATTAATATTTGACAAAGGATACAGGAGCATAAAATGAAGTTAAAATAACCTCTTCAACAAATGCTGTTGGGAGATCAGGACAGGTACATGTGAAAAAATGTAACTCAGTCAACAACTTACATCATACAGAAAAATAAATTCAATAAGGATAAAACACTTAATAAGTCACAACACCATAAAAGTCCTAGAGGAGAACATAGGCAGGAAAATTTCAGATATTCCATGCAGCAGTATTTTCACCAATTATGTCCCCTAGAAAAAGGGACATAAAGGAAAGAATAACAAATGGGGCTTCATCAAAATTAAAAGCTTCTGCACAGCTAAAGGAAACCAGCAAAATGTAAAGGGAACCAACTGTACTGGGAAAAAAAATATTTGCAAATGATACTTTGGACAAGGGTTTGATCTCCAAAATATATAAAGAACTCACATGACTTCACTCCAGAAAGACAAACCCAATTAGAAAATGGGCAAAGGACCTGAACAGACACTATTCCAAGGAGGACTTACAGAGTGCCCAGAGACATATGAAAGGATCACTAGTCATCAGAGAGATGCAAATTAAAACCACAGTGAGATACCACTTCACACCATTCGGAGTGGCTATCATAGCCAAAACAACAAACAACAAGTGCTGACAAAGTTGCGGAGAAAAGGGAAACCTAGTACACTGTTGGTGGGAATGCAGACTGGTGCAGCCACTTTGGAAAACAGTATGGAATTTCCTCAAAAACTAAAAATAGAGCTGCCTTTTGATCAGGCAGTTTCACTACTGGGATTATACTCTAAGGATCCTGAAACACCAATTCAAAAGAACTTATGTACCCCAATGTTCATAGCAGCACAATTTAGAGTATCCAAGTGTTGGAAGCAACCGAAGTGCCCATCAGTAGATGAGTGGGTCAAAAAACTGTGGTACATTTACACAATGGAATAGTACACAGCAGAATGAAAGAAGGAGCTCGTACTCTTTGCAACAGCATGGGTGGAACAGCAAAGCATTATGCTAAGTGAAATAAGCCAGTAAGTGAAAGAAAAACACCATATGATGTCATCTATAAGTGGAACCTAATCAACAAAGTCAACAGGTGAGCAATATATAACCAAAGGCATTGAAATAAAGAACAAACTGACAGTAACCAGAGGGGAGAGGGAAGGGAAATTATGGGGGGAAGAAGAGGAAGGGCCATCAAGAAAAATGTTTAAAGTGCACATGGACAAAGCCAAACAGGGGTAGAATTGAAGGTGAGAGGTGGGGTTGGTTGGGAGGAGGGAGTGGTGGCAGAATAGTGAAGATTACTGTACTTGAAGAACAGTAATACATACATACATACATACATACATACATACATACATACAGCTCTGGCTTTTGTGGCTCAGTTGATTGAGTGCCAGCTTGCAAACCCAATGTTTGTTGGTTCAATTCCCAGGGAGGGTACATGCCTGGGTTGCTGACCAGGTCCCTAGTGGGAAACTTAAGAGGGGCAACCAAACATTGATGTTTCTTTCACTCACTCTCTCTTTTCCCTTCTCTCTGAAAATAAATAAATAAAATCTTTAAAAAATAAAATTAAAAAACCCTCACATGATCCTATCAATAGATGAAGATAAATCATTTGATAAAACCCAGAGCAGATTTAGGACAAAAACTGATCAAAGTGGGATTAGTGGGAAAATAACTAAGCATATAAAGGCCATACATGACACACCTACTGCCAACATCCTATTCAATGGACAAAATCTACAAATTGTTCACCTTAAGATTGGGAACACAACAAGTATGTCCACTTTCATCTCTCTTAGTCAACATAGTACTGGAAGCTCTAGTCATAGCAATGAGATAAGATGAAATAAAAGTTATCTAAATTGGAAAGGAAGAAGTAAAACTCTTTATTTGCAGATTAGGTGACAATATACATAGTGAACCCCAAAGATTCTACCAAGAAACTGCTAAAACTGATAAATGAATTCAACAGTTCAGCAGGATATAAAAAGGGTGAAGGGTTTGCAGGAACAATTATAAAGGCCACATGGACAACAACAAGGGGGGTGGTGGAAATGGGGGAGGGAGGTGGGAAGGGTTGGGGTGGTGGTGAGGGGTGGAGGAAAAAGGCAGAAAACTGTACTTGAACAACAATAAAAACATGTTAAAAATAAAAAAAGAAGCTATATAAAAAACGATATAGTGGGATACAAAATAATATGCAGAAATCATCTGCAATTTATATGCCAATAACTAATTAACAGAGAAGAAAATTAAGCAAAAATTCCATTAACAATTGCTACAGAAAGATTAAAATGTCTAGGAATAAAACTAACCAAGGATGTTGGAAAATTATAAGTCAGGGAAGAAGTAAAGTGAAGAAGATACAAATAGGTGGAAGCACATATTGTTTTCATGGGTAGGACAAATTAACATCATTAAAAGATCCATACTACCAAAAATAATCTATAGATTCAGTGTAATTCTTATCAAGATTCCAATGACATATTTCACAGAACTAGAACACATATTTCAAAAACTCCTATGAAACCACAAAAAGCAATCCTGAGGAAGATGAACAAAATTGGAAATATCACACTACATAATATCATGCTATACTATATGCTCATAGTATTCAAAAGAGAATGTTACTGGCATAAAACCATACACATAGGTAATTGGAACAAAATAGAGAGCCCAAATATAAACCTATACCTTTATATCCAATTAATATTTGACAGAGGAAGCAAGCACATACAATGGACTAAAGATAATTTATTCAATAAATGATGTTGAGAAAATTGGACAGATATGTACAGAAAAATGAAACTAGGCCACCTACTTACACCATAGAAGAATAAACTAAAAATGGATTGAAGACTTAAATTTTAGGCCCAAGACCATAGAAATCATAGAAAAATATATAGGCAGCAAAATCTCGGATATTGCTTATAGCAATATTTTATCAGCTATATCTCCTGAGGCAGGAAAACAAAAGAAAAAATAAACAAATAGGATTAAATCAAAATAAAGTTTTTGCACAGCAAATGAAGACATCGTCAAAATAAAAAGACAACCACAGAATGGGAGAACATATTTGCTGATACATCTGATAAGGGGTTAATATCCAATATTTATAAAGAACTTACAAAACTCAACACCAAAATACCCAAACAATACAATTGAAAAAATGGGCAAAGGGCCTAAGTAGACACTTCTCCAAAAAGAACATACAGATGGCCAGCAGGCATATGAAAAGATGGTCAACATCACCAATCATCAGAGAATTGCAAATTAAAACCACAATGAGATATTGTCTCACACCTGTCAAAATGGCTATCATCAATAAATCAACAAACAACAAGTGCTGATGAGGATGTGGAGAAAGGGAAATACTCTTGCACTATTGGTGGGAATGTACATTGGTGCAGCCACTGTGGAAAGCAGTATGAAGATATCTCAGAAAATTAAATATGGTTCTCCTTTTTGACCCAGTAATCCCACTTCTGGGAACATATCTGAAGGAACCCAGAACACTAATCAAAAGAACATAAGCACCCCTATGTTCATTGCAGTGTTATTTATAATCACCAAGTTATGGAAACATCCCAAGTGCCCGTCAGTAGATAACTGTAAAAATAAACTATTGCGCATTTACACAATGGAATACTACTCAGCTATTACAAAAAAGAAGAAAATTTTATACTTTGTGGCAGTATGGATGGATGGAGAACATTATGTTAAGTCAAATAAGCCAATCAGAGAAAGACAAATGCTATATGATTTCACTCATATGTGGAATCTAATGAAGAAACTGAACTAACAAGGGAAACAGAGACAGACTCATAGATAGAGAGAAGGATGACAGCTAAGGGTGGGGCTGGAGAGGTTAGAGGGTATAGGAATTTAGCAAAAAGTTAAAAGAACTGATAGACATAGACAATAGTGTGGTGATTGCTAGTGTGAGGGGGGTAGTACGTGGACACTAAATGACAATGGGAAAAATACAATACAAATATTTTTTAAATGATTCGTTCTTCAGTTGTAACCAAATACCTAGAAATAAATTTAACAAAGGAGATTCAAGATGGTGGCAGAATAGGTGAAAGGTACACCTTCCAGGACCAAGCTAGAATTACAACTAAATTATAGAAAAATAATTCTGAATAACCAAGTGAACACAACGAAGAGAGAAGTGTTATAATCAAGGAGTTACAGAAGAAATCTAATCACCAAAACAATACTAGTGGAAAGGACTGAGGTGCAAGAAGCTTGGCTGGGCTCCCACAGGCAAGAGCTGATGTTCCAGAGAGATATTTCAGCAGCTGGAGTGGTTCACCATGGGAATTGTGAGGCTTAAACCCTGTGTTGGGCTCCCCAGCCTAGAGCACCAGAACTGAGAAAGGTACCCTAATAACATCAGGTTGTGAAAAGCAGGGAGAGATGGCTAAGAGAGGTAAGGAGCCTCTTAAAGAGCCAATGCAGAAAATTTCATTTGCAGCCACTGACTTTGGACTCCAGCATAGAAAGGCTGACTGGACTACAGATGAGTGAGGAAAGTCTGGGGTTGTAGCCCTGAAGGGTCAGCCACTAGGACCTCTGAGCTCAGTCATTTTTCTCAGTCAGACGTCTGGGCTCATACATTGAATAAGCCATCTTTCTCAGAGCACTCTCCTCCAAACAGCATCAGCCTAAGAAGCAATAGCTCCACCCACAGGAATCCCTCTCACCCACCCTATGGAGCTTAAGCTGGGCTGCATAGAAGTACACCTGGAGTCAATTTCAGTGTTTAAGTTTAACAGAAAGCAGCAGGCAAAGGCAGATCTTTTTTTTTTTTAATTTTTTTATTTTAGATTATTCAGTACAGTTTCAATCTTTTAATGCCATTCCAGCCTACCAACCCATCCCCCCTCACCTCCCTTCCAATTCCAAGCCCCATAGTTTTGTCCATGTGTCCTCTATATTTGTTCCTGTAAACCCTTCCC
>JAPYXV010004203.1:0-11578 GCA_028533065.1 Trachops cirrhosus
CCCTTTGAGGGCAACCACGAGGCTGATGTAGCCTCTGGTGAAAATGAGTTTGACACCCCTGCTGTAGCATGAGAGAATTTTAATGAGCTGGGAAAAAAATTTACTTTTAAATTGTTATATCTGGTGTTTTTGTAATTATACTCTTAAATGACAGGAGTCATGCTAATGACAGAACTTGTTTTGCTAGGAAGCTTCAGATTTTATGATGTAGTTCAATTGCATGGTTCTGGGAAGAGCTAGTCTACATACAAAGAAATATAAAGACTATAAAGAAAACTGTATGATGGTTTCAAGATTCTTAGCATTATCCCACACTCAAAGCCTGTTAAAGGCTGTTGTAGGCCAGGAAAAGTCACAGACAGATCAAGTTTAAAGTGGCTCTTTTAACTCTACAGCACATTAAAAAAAATTAAAAACCTGTTGCTATGATTTTTAGACCCTATTTTAAAACTAAAGTTTTTCCAGCATCTAAATCATGGATCAGCAAAAACATATTCTGTAAAGAGCCAGAGAGTAAATAGTTCATGTTTTATAAGCAAATAGTTGCTCACTTCTGTTACAACTCCTCAGTTCTGCATGAAAACAGTCACAGAGAATATGCAAATAATGAACATAGTGTATACCAATAAAAATTTTATTTACAAAACTGGCAGTAGCCCAGATTTGATCCAAGAGCCAGCTGTAATTTGTCAACTACTAGCCTTATTGAAGCCATAGATGAATAGCTTCCACCCAAAAAACAACCTCTAAGTGAGGGAAAGAGACAAAGAATAAGATCATATTATTCCCTTCTACTAACAGACAATACTTTTAAAATACAAAACAAGATTAGTTCAGCCAGTTAATCTTTTTATTTTGAGTTTTGTAAAAAAAAAATACAGAAAAAGCTTTGAGAAAAATGTGTTAGATATCAGAAAAGGCAGGAAAACATGTGGCTAGCTTTACAATATCAGTCTAAACATATATACAAAGGCAAACATTAAGTAGGATGCTAGGGAAAGATAGCACTTTGGGGTCTAACTTCAGTTTTCCTTATTGCACATAAAGGTTGCTGATAATTCCAAGTCTTCACTTTTTCACAGTTAAACATATTTAAACATTATTTTGTATAACATACTATAATGTTAATTTTATAAAACCATCAGTTTGCCACTGTTGAATGGAAGTAGAAGACAAAATTCTCCTCAGTTATGGTATGTAATCTCTATAAAAAGAGAAGGTCACATCATCCATGTTAAACTCATTTTATTCTATTTTAAAAATTGCTTTTCAGCTATTAAATCAATATCAGTGGCCTTCCCATTTAATAATTTTAACAAGCATAAAACTTGCAAGTAAGAAGTGCCAGATGTATTTTATGTAAAAAAGAAAAAGACAACCTAAGAGGAAGTGACCCTACTATGAAGTCACACTTTGAATGAGTGATTTCAGTGATAAATTCCAAATCCATAGACTTAACACCCACACAGCTATAAAATCATTCATCTCTTTCTCTAATGCCCACAACTGGAATAATCACAACAAAACTCAGCCCCTAAATGTCCATGTAGTTAGTCACCCAGTAGCTGTGGGATGTTAACTTTTTTTAAGTGCTTCAGACAGAGATGCGGTGTTCTTCATGCTATTTACATGTCCTTTTCTATCTGAGTTCCTCTAACATATACAGGCCCAGATCATTTTCCACTGGCCAAGAATCTAGCTGATCATGAAAGCTGGCAATTCTCTTAACACTTTTTAAAAGGCAGACATCAGAATGAGAAGGTGGCCTCTCCCAAGCTCTCATGTCTGTTTCAGACCTTTTCAAAAGGCAGCAGAACAGGCAGACCTTCTCACCTTCTCCAAGGCTCAAGTAGCAGAAGACTGGCTGCCTATGTGTTTGTTCCATGTAGACCATGGTTATAGTATACCCTGCTTACAAAAATAAAACCTACATCAAAAACTTTGGTTTTACTCTTTGCAATTTCTGCTAGCACTGGGTAACAATACAAGATGGGTTTGTTAATTTTTTAAAAATTCTGCTTGTGAAAATTGAAACTGGAAAATATGGTTTACTTCTAAATCTTATTTTGAAAAGATTGTCAAAGGTCCTACTTGATTTTCCTGGTTAGACACATTGGTTTCTAGAGTATTTCTCTGTATATTGTATTTACTAGGGTTTAGAAAGGGGGAAGGTCTTTTCAGGTACCAAGGTATCAGTATGAAAGCAGCATTCAAATGGGTTGTTTCTAAATTCTAACTCTTGGCCACTGGATTCCTTCAACTTACTGTGTCAGAATGTAGCAAATGACACTGGCAAGCCAGATTCACACTTTATAAACAACAGAAGAGATCAGAACTCAATTGATACCAGTCTAAAACTTCTGACAGACTAGCTCCTACACTAACTCATCTACAGAATCAACACCAAAGGCAGGCACAAAGCTTGTCAAGTTCCCCATTTCTGAAGTGGAATAAAAAGTCCATTTATTAAGGATAGAAACTGTACTGAATAATCTAAAATAAAAAAATTTAAAAAAAGTCCATTTATTGAATCAGCAAGGAAAGTTTACAGCAACACTTATTCCAGATTACATTTGACAACAGATGGTAAAATGAGCTTTCTGATTCACCTCTTAGAACTTATAATGGGTACCAAGGTAAATTCCCAAGCAAATGATTTGCTCTCTGATGAGTTGCTCAGCTGCCCTGCCACTAATATGTAAGTGTATCAGTGGTGTTTCTGCATTTAGAAATGATTGTTCACATTAAATATCTGACATGATTACAGTAACTTCAACTATGGGCAGAGAAAGGGAGCGATATGATGGAAGTAAGGGAAGGACATGAAACAGACCTCTATTCTGGAAGGAACTGTTATTCCTTTGTCCTAGCCTGAAATGTTCATAGATAGCTGAGATAGCATTTTTTGTGTTTTCTAAAATTTCATTTGTCAACCAAACCACAGAGTACATTTTCAGGTGTAGAGATCACAGTCTAAAGAGCTCCTTGCTGTTTATTTTGTGAAACATGTGATGTCACAGTGTGGTTTTGGCTGCACAGCATCAATGCTTATTTGTCTAGTCACCCCAATAAGTATCCTAAATGGTCAGTGTCCATTTAATGACATATGCCTTTCGTATACTTGCTTCCCTGGAAGAAATGCATCCTTATTTAAATTCCAAAGTTCCTTTTCCAGGAGTGAAAGTTCAGGTCTCCTGGTAGTTCCCAAACAGAATATTAAAAGGAATTGTAGGACTTTGTATCTTCCCTCTATCGGTACTACACAAAAGTTTGCATATCCCTAATTACCAGCTACCACTACCCCCACCGCATGACAGCAAAGTGATCACAACCTTCTGTTTAATGTGGAACCTCTGCTCTGACAATAAACAGACCCAGCCTGATTCTAAAGAGTTCAGCATGGACTCAGGCATGGGGACAAGCAAAGTGTGAAGAAAAAGAAAGTTCACTTGACTGCAAAAGGGACTATTAATTTAATCCCAGGTTAAAATGAAAAGACAGCTTCTCAGAAACCCTCACATTTGATTAGTCAGCAGCTCAGTTAAGACAAAACTCACTTTTCCCACATATGGAAGGAAAGATGACAGGTTTTTATCCTCTCATACATACACTGAAGTCATCCTTCTCTCCCTCTCACGCTCTAAGGTTTTCAAATGGGAACTTTATTTCAGCTGTGCTTTATGGAGTACATTCTTGGGTTCTGCAAACATTAGCACAAAACTCCCTCACAGCTACCCAGTCTGTATTACTGATCAACACTCAGTTTGCTCCACATAACTAATAATTTTTTAACTTAATTTGCTAGGCCATTCTTTAACGTTTCAAGTAGGGTCCACTGCAAGTTCTAGACTAAAGGTTCTCAACCCTAGCTCCAGATTAGAATCCCTGAGGATACAAAGCACAGCATGGAAGCCAGGCCCCACTCTAAACCTACTGAATCTGGATCTCTGAGGGTAGGCCCTTATACTGATATTTTTAAAAATGGGCCAGAGAATCCTAATGTGCAGCCAACGTTGAGAACTGCTCTACAACATTTGACTCTGCTGAACTGTAACCACCGCACCCCAACCCGACACAAATATGTTCATAAAATGACTTGGAATTACCCTGTGAGAGGAACTTTGTTTACTTGGATGTACCATTACTCAGCAGTGTCAATCTTGTTTATGCTAGATTGACAGCAGATAGTCTTCAGTTAGATAGTTTCTGGGCCTTGTGGCACCCTACTTTTCACCACCCAGAATAGGCATAATGCTTCTAGAGGGGGAAACATAGCATTAGGCATGTTTAGCTTTTTTATCCAAACTTACAAAGCTCATGGATGACCATCAAATCAAAATGGACGTTAGTGTAGACAGAAAGGGGAATAAAAATTATTCAGTTCTATTGTATTGAACCACATTAAATCAGTTCTCTTAAAAATGAATAACAGAAATTTCATATGACTAATAAATTTTTCTTGGCTTACACAAACTATCAATTGAAAAACAAAGTGTAAAACAATGTCTTATTTAAAATTAGCCATTAAAAATATGAGTTAAAAGGTTAAATGGCTGATTCATGATGGGAGCACTAGACCTGGCCACTATTTTGTCTGCCATAGTAAGAGAAATGCCCACATTTAGTGAAAGCACTTTTTAGAAACTGGGTTTTCAAATATAATAGCACTGAAGCGTGGAGACAAAGGGAGAATCTCAAACTCGGTTTCCAAGAGTTCTCTCAGTATTTTCACTTACTACAGGTGTGGGCAGCTAGAATATCTCACCCACAAAAGAACCCAAACTAAAATCCGAGATTTGGAACCACATTCACACATGAAGCTGGTGCAAGCCTCCCCAAATACCAAGAAAATTACCTTTCTCTACATGGCACTCAATGTCAAGACATCTAGATTCTTAGAGTAGACAGAACCTTCTACTGGACTGAAGAAAGCTTAACTTTCCACTGGTTCACCTCTGATTCTTCAGGTGGCCACTGAAATCTCATGCACTCTTAGCTGGAAGTTTGGAATTCTACCCAGTCTTCAGAACACTACCTTGTATTTTCTTTATATTTATTTATTTTTCACAGTGAGATTTCTTCCCTCTGAATACTAACCTATTGCCTTTAGGCTTCTTACTGCCTTTTCTTCCCCAGATCAAAGCACTCCACAAATTCTGCTGTCTTCCAAACCCACAGTAGATATCTCAGTCCCATTCATCATGTTCCAAGCAGTCAGCTCATATGGCAGCCCTGAAGAATTGACTGATTTTTGTAGTGATATCATCAGTTTCTAAACAGTTTCTCCTGCCTTCAGGTTAATTACAAAACAACAGTATAACACTATTTTGCCTTTGGTTTTAAACATTTCAGTAAATTCTTCTTTATGGAGATTTCCAAAGAAGGAATTACAATTCTTTCCCCCATGTTGAAATGTTGGTGGATATATTTTCCAATCTTCAGTCTAGAGGGAACGCAGGTAGCAAAAGAAGTCAAGAATCCTGAGATGAGGTTGGTATCACACAGCCCTCATTGCCAGAGCCTCCACTCAAATTGCCTTCCCATGTTTTCTGCCCCATAACACCAGCTTCCCCTAAATCCTTAGAGGTCCAATCTCACTTGCCTTCCTTCTCGATCTTTCTTCTAGCCTGCTCTCCCCTCTCTTGATGTTTCTACATCCAGCTGGACTCTCACTGCTGTGTGTGGATATGAAGCCTCTCCTGGGAGGGATTCCCAGCACCTACCACACCTTGTTCAGGTACCGCAGGTGAATGAATTAAGAGACCAGTAAAGCATGCGATTGTTTTTTGTTTGTTTAACTCTGAACAGCACACTACTATGTGAAAAAGTGGGAATAGGTCTGCATTTGTGTTGATTTAAGAGACACTTGAGCCCCACCATCTGTGTCTTGGGTTAAATTTTAAATGTTAAGATATCTTCAGACCTCAATAAAATAGAAGCATTAGTTCCAGTCAGTCACTGTCCCACCTCAAACAACACTGGAACATGCAGCCAGCCCCACACCACTGGAGGGTCTACCCCATTGCTTCAGGGTTTGGGGGGGAAAGTCATGCATTATCCTCCAGGGGGAAGACTAGGCGGGTGCCCCGGCTTGAGACCTTCTGGTCTCCCATTCCTAGGTCTCGTTCCAGCACCTCCTCGGAGCTGCTCTTTGTTCTTCGACTGCCCTCTAGGCTCATGGAGGCTGTGTGGGAGCCTGAGGAACCATTGGCAGTCACTGTGCTGTCCCCATAGGTCAAGGTGAGGTCACCCTCAGTCAGGATGAAATCAGAGTCTTCCTCTCTCAATGGCTCTTGGTTCTGAAAAGTGCAACAAACAACAATAACAGCAAATTTAAGACTGGAATCTTCCAGAGCTCCAGCCAACTTCAACCTCAACTCCACATCTGAAACTGAGGATCATGAAACTTGCCTGTCTTGAGCCTCTGGCATGATAACTGGATGTAAACTGTAGAGTGTTATTCAATGTGTAGCACTGTTGCCTGAACTAGGACTTGGAAAATCAGAAAGGAGCTATGATTTTAAATGACTGACAGTTTGTGACAAAAATGGAAGAAAGGGAAACCGGCCTGGAGTTTTAGCTTCCCAGCCCACAAAGAAAGGAAGGACTAAGTTCACTGGGCAAACTTGAAAATAGGTTTCAGTTCCTTTCTTCTCTGAGAAGGTCTTCTGGGCGGGGTTCCTGCTCTACACAAACCATCCTAAGCCCACCTGGTTTACATTTGATATACTCTTTGCCCTAGTCAGCAATGGAAGGAAGAGGACAAATCATTATTAGGATTTATTTCCTATCCCCACAGAAAAACCCTGATGGGAAATTCTCAAGTAGATGAAGCAAGTGATACAGAGGGAGGGTACATTTTCTTGAGCATCTATTATATGCCTGCCAGGAATGTCACATAAGCTCTCATTTGGTCCTTACCCCTCTTCTGTGAAGGGTGCACACATTTGTGTCACAAGGCAGAAAATCTGAGCTAAGATAACCTATGAAATTTGTTCAAGGTTGTATAGCTGGCAGGAAGCAGGGTTTGGATTTATGCTGCCTCCAGACTGGTTGTAACCACATAAAGGATATGAAAAGTCACCCTATCAGGAAGAGTACTGGCATGGCATCTCATACTAAACAGCAGTTGTAGCAAAACAGACCAAGCTGAGCAAGGTAGGCATCAACCAAGTATCAGCCACTTGAAACAAAGATGGCAGGGAGAGTGTCAGGAAGTAGCGTGAGGTCAGACACAACCTTTCACTCCCCAATGTGTTCAACAAGCCAAAAAACAAGGGGTGGTGTGTTCCCCTACCCCCCACTGCATGGCTGCCAAAGACTTTGGACTTCCTTCTTAAATGGCAAACAGTTTTAAAAACTGCTCTTTCTCTCCTATTTCCTATCTACCCTTCAAAACATATCTGAAGTCCTGCATCCTGTCCTCTACACAAAATGGTCTCCTTGGTGCAGGACCTGAACTTGCCTCTCTGGCTGCCTCATGGCCCTCACTCAGTCATGCTGCCCAAGTACACAGGCAGATTCTCTTGTGTCCATGCCTAGATTCCCCATCTAGATAAGGAATCACCAAAGGGCAGTGACCTCCTTCTCCTTCTCTCAGCACCCTTCCTTGGGGTGCTTAACTCATAGTAGTTACTAGATGAATGTCTGTTAAATGCAGTGACCTAGGGAGGACTCCTGGGTTCTGCATACCTCGTTTCTCCTGTCCCAGCACATCTCTGTGCACTTACTGGTGACAAGCATATTTCTGCTCTTTGCTGTGCTTCTCAGTGATGCTGATTTCTCCAAACTCCACAGTCTGACTCCACTTAACCAATGCTCCATCTTTTTTAACAGGCAAGCATGCAAACTCCTCTTGCTTGCTGCCTCAGATCCTTACTGGATTGAGGCAGGATGCAAATGTGTAATTAAATAAGAGTCCTCTAGTCAAGCAAAGGGAAATTGTAAAACTTGCTCCAAACTCCCCCAATTTCCTCCTGCCCGTTACTGTTTAGAACGTTTTGAAACTCTTGTCTTCCCTGTGATAGTTTTCTTAACAACAAATGACATCATGTTCCCTGTTTTAGCACGTTCCATTTCTCCAATTCATACTTGTGCTAAATATTTTTGTTCATCTCTGTCAAAACACCTCTCCCAGGACTCTTAGCACCCAAATTTTAGGAAGAGACTCTTCAGCACATATTTCATGCTTTCTAAGTTTGGAGCCTCACAGGGAAAGAGGAATCTGAGAAAATTGCATTTGAAGGTAATTCTGCACAGAGGAAACACAGTTGGAGCCCTGTGTGGCCTCCTCTGACCCCTTCCAGTGGGAAGCAGGGGAAAAATTCACCAACAGGACAAAAGACAAGGTTGATCCATTCCATTATGAAATTCATAAGCCTCTATACAAATGGTACCCAAGGAAAAGTCATTCAGAAACAAGGACATAGTAAAACCCAGTGGAGAGGGATCTTCAAGAACTTAATGGAAGTTGTATGCAGATAATGAAATCAGTCTACTCCCTTGAATTCTAGATAAAAGGATCAACAAAAGTTTGGTTAAGCTGAAGGTCTGTATAATTATATAACTAGCTGTCCACTGCAGGCTGCTATGAAAATGCAGCCTGCAAACAAGTGTATTGTGGGAACAAATACATTTTAAATAACCAGAGGTTGTTTTTGTAAGTGGATTACATTTTCTATCAGATAACAAATCTAAGCAGTTTGTAATTAGTGGAAATGGTGAATAATGAACATTTTAGCTATCTCCCAAATAAACTTGATGTACAAACACCGTATAGATAAGTGAGGACCACACAACAGCATGTCAAACAGCCATGACAGTGGCCCAGTCCAAGACCATCACCCATCTGTGGGGAAGCCCTCCACTATCTCCCCTTTGGGTTCCTCAGTTAAGTTTCAAAGACTCTTCGTCCCCACTCTCTCTCTGGAGCTAACTGAGACTGTGGTTAGGACTCTAGCCACAAAACAGCAGCAGCAGCGTGGAGGGTAATTCTTCCTTATAGCGCAAGTCACCCCATCTTGGGCTGATTGTGGGGAGTCGTAGCCCAAATATTACCCCAGGAAGTAAACCCTGAGTAGGCTGTCAAATTGGCGAGGGAAATACTTTCAGTTTAATTTTCTGAAAGTTTACCAAGCTTATGCTGAATTCAAACTAGTTCAGATGCCCATAATCAATGAGCAAGGGAATAGCTGGTAAGCATCAAATTAGATAAGGTTTTTATAAAGTTTTAATAGTGGGTTAGTTCTCATACTATTACATAGACATGAAAAGTGACCATTATAAAACCTAATTAAGATGAAAGGCTTTAGAAACCGTTTAAAGGAGACTAGAGCCTGGAGGCAAAGAAACCTGCAAAGCCAATGAAACATAAGATTGAAGGGTGTAATCAGTTGGAGCTTCAATAGTGCAATATGTGGTGATTCCAAGTAGTGCCTGTTTCTGAAGATTAAAAATATTCAAATGACCCACTTGGTCACTTTAGACACAGGTACAAACTGAGCAAACTATTAGCATTTGGGGGAAAAAAACAGCTTTATTAAATACGCTATCAGCAGGATTAGAAATAATAATACTAACTTTTCAACCTACTAATCTAGTTGTTCTGATTCCAAATCCAGTGTTCTTTCTGCCATGTAATACCTGCTGATGTTCAGGAGTCCCATAACCCTGGTAAAAGTTCTCTCTGTTGCTGTGCAAAATGTATTAAGTATATGTAAGCTGGCCATTTGTAATCATCTTATTGGAGAAGCAAAATCTTTGAATTTGGAGGCTGAACAGGAATGCAGCCCTGAATGTACTTACATCATACACCTGGGGACTGGTCAGACATCGAGCCAGCAAGCCACACCAGGTTGGGAGAGTGTTGGTTAATGGGGGGCCACTGTGTGTGAGGATGGGCTTCAAGTAACTTTAAAAAGAGAATTAAGGAAAAATGTCTGCAAAGAAAACACACACCCAACAAAATGTGTTTAGAATTCCCAACAACTAAATCATCTGACATTCTACCCACAAAAAGCCTCTTTCCCCCATTGTACCAGTACAACACAGAAAATACAGGCATACCTCGGTCTACTGTGCTTCTCTTTATTGCACTTCACAGATATTGCAACTTTTTACAAGCTGAAGGCAAGATCCTCCACCAGAAAAAATATTATGACTCCTTTCTTCTGGTGATCTAGAACTGAACCTGCAATATCTCTGAGGTATGACAATACTTGTAGTCAACAACAGTCTGAATCAATTATTATTTTATTTATTAGTTTTTTTAGAGAGAAGGAAACAGAGGAACAGTAACATGAATGTGAGAGAGAAACATTTATTGACTGCCTCTCGTACATGCCCCAGGAATAAACCTGCAACCTAGGCATGTGACCTGACCTGGAATTGAACCCACAACCTTTCGCTTTCCTGGCCAACAACCAACCAACTGAGCCACATTGGTCATGACCTGAATCACAGATTAAATTATGCTCCATCAGCCTTTAGAGTTAACTTAATTTTCAGGTTGGTGATTACCAATTTTCAGTTAAAAAGATTATTTGGTTAATTAGAATACCCTTCTCCCTTCTTTTATGTTCAATGCGAATTTTGCTTTCAATCAGCATTCCAGCTTTTGACACACAACCAGCTTACATCTTAGAAACAGGAGATAGTTCATCTGGAATGAAGGAAGACGTTACAGCCCCTGTGTCCCTCTGCCCAGGGTTCTCTGTAAGGACTCTTGTTAAACCACTCTGCTCCAAGGACATATGATGGAAATGGTCAAGGTGGACAGGACCTTAGATGTAACCTGGAGCTATACTACAAAGGAGGAAACTGAGACTTAGCAAAGTGAAATGATTTCACTAAGGTTGCTCAGGCCTAAATCTCCCAACTTCCCATATAGGACTATTCACCATCGACATTTTGGGCCAGATCATTCTTTGTTATAAGGGGCTGTCCTGCATTGTAGGATGTCTAGCAGCATTCCTGGCCTCCACCCACAAGATACCAGTAGCACCACCACCCTCTCCCCAGGTGTGACAATAAAAATGACCCCAGACATTCCCAAATGTCCCCTGAGAAGCAAACTCACCCTTGGTTGAGACTACTATTCTAACATGAAGGTTAGCTGTTATGTAGAGAGATCAGGGTTTGTCAGTGTGTAGATATTTGTGCTGCCAAATGCATGACACTGTGTTGGAAGCATGATGAAGCACATGTTATATTAATGATAGACCCATGACCATTTCTGATACCCACAGCCTAAGCAATATATAGAAAAGGTGAAGACGCACATGGCTACTTCAAATGCAGGAGTAGCCAAAAGGGACTTTAAAGGAAGGTGAGAATGTGTCACAACCATCTGTACCCAAGAGAATGACTACTTCAAGCATCATCAAGTCCTTTCTTCATTTAAAACACAAGAAAGAAAAGGCTTCTTTATAGGAGGAGGTACAAGGGAGACCCAGAGGCACACTTCTAGTTGGGAATTATTCAAAAAAGAAGGATGTGTGGGCTCTGGTGAAATTCTTTTTTTTAATCTTCACCTGAGGATATGTTTATAGATTTTAGAGAGAGAAGAGGGTAGGAGGGA
>JAPYXV010004204.1:0-11578 GCA_028533065.1 Trachops cirrhosus
CCTCTCCCCTCTGGTCACTGACATCCCATCCTCTATTTCAGTGCCCTTTGTTATATTTTACTTGTTTCTTTGTTTTGTTGTTTAGGTTCCTGTTAAAGGCGAGATCATATGGTATTTGTCTTTCATTGCCTAGCTTATTTCGCTTAGCATAATGCTTTCCAGCTCCATCCATGCTGTTGCAAAGGGTATGAGCTCCTTCTTTCTTTCAGCTGCATAGAATTCCATTGTGTAGATGTACCATAGTTTTTTGATCCATTCATTTACTGATGGGCACCTATCATTACTTTTTCAAGGAAAATTTCTATCCCTTTTCCCTTTTCTACTCCTTCTGATATCCTTATAATGTAAATATTGTTACATTTCATGTTGTCCTTCCATAAACTGTTTTCATTCTTTTTGAACCCTTTTGTTCCCTTTATTGCTCTGATGGCATGTTTGTTTTTCTAACTTGTCTTCCAACTCACTGATTCAATCCTGCGCTTCATCTAGCCTGCTTTAATTCCTTCTAGTGTATTATTCATTTCAGATATTGTAATATTCATTACTCCTTGTCTCTTATTCATAGTTTCTATCTCCTTTTTAACTTTGATTTTGTGCCCACTAAATTCCTTGTAATTCTCACTGAGTTACCTGAGCATCCCTATACCCATCATTTTGAATTCTATGTATGAGAGATTGCTTGCCTCAAATCAATTTAACAGACTTTCTGTGGATTCCTCTTTTTTTTTTTTTTTTTTAGATTGGAGCTTGTGTCTTAGTCTTCCAATTTTATATGATTGTTTTTGTTTGTTTTTGTATATTAAATTGATCTGTTTAACTCCCTGCCTTAGTAGGCTGGCCTTCTGTGGTAGGAGTTATATGAGACTCAGTGGTTCAGTCTCTTTTATCTACTGAGATGGATGCTCTAGGGATGTTTATGTGAGCTCTGTTGTTGTACATGGGTTTTGGTTATTGATGACACATTCATTGGTGGTTTCTCCCCTCTAGCTAGCTGACTGAGAGTCACAATCCCCAACATGTCTTGTATGCTGTGGTACAGGTGCTGGCTGAACAAAGCAAAACTTCCCCAAAAACCAAGCCCACATCACCCCATTGTGTCCTACCACATCAGTGATATCAACAACAGGTATACAAAGATTAATAAATGTAGAAATAGATTAAGTACATTATAAGATAAGAAAAAAATAGATGAATTCACTAAAGGAAACAATGTGATTTTGAGAAGGAAGAATAAGGAGAAATAATAAGAGTAGGCCAAAGAAACAAGGTGGAAAAAAGAGAGAAAATAAAATTTTAAATGAAAGTAAAAGAGGGAAGGGAGATGGCAAAATTGATTAAGAAAGAGGAAGAGTATAATATGAGGTTTGAAATAAAATAAAAAAAAACAATGAACCAATAAGAACAAAACTGAAGAAAAACCACAACAGGGTCAATAACAACTACAGATGAGAAAAGATTACTAAAGGTGGACAGAGAAGAAGAACATCATAAGAGAAAAGAGAATATGAGATGTCTACAGTAAAGAAAATATTTTTGAAAGGATAGAGGGAGGAGAAACAATAAGAATAAGGAACATAATCCAGGTTAAGAAAGGGAAAAATAAAATCCCACACTCAAATAAGCAAGGGAAGGAAGAAGGCAAAATGGAGTTAGACAGTGGAGAGTAACCTATGAAATTTGAAATTAAAAAAATAGGAAACAAATAGGAATAAAATTAAAGGAAAAAAGCAGTGATAACTGTAATATCCATCCAAAGAACATGAATTCATAAAGGTGGGAAGAAAAAAATATTATAAAAAAGGGAAAAACAATATGAGCTGACACCCATTGTGAATTGTCTTCTGTATTCCTTAGCTTCAAAACTTCATTTTAGCTAAGATTCTGTTGATTGGTTAGATTGTCAGAAGATCAGGAGAGAATCTGAGTTGAGGCCCACAGCAAGTGGATTCAGCTTCCACCTATTTGGCACCATCTTCTCCCTCCTGAAGTCTATTTTATCAGATATATGAGGTATGTCCAGAAAGTATCCTGCCATGTAATATGCAAAATGGAGGCATGCATTGAAGAAGATACAAAAATAATTATACATAAGACAATAATATCTGAGTCTCCTTCAAACTAAGCACCTAGGGACCTCATACAGTCCCAATTGCCATCACCTGCCCTATCATATTTTTCTGAATCTCTTTGGTGGTCTGAAATCTGTTCTCTTTCAAAAGTAATTTTAGTTTTGGGAAAACCCAGATATCACAGGGCCCGAAATCTTGCCTGTAGTTGGGCTGAATCACCTGAGCGATTTGATGTTTCACTAAAAAACTGTATGAGATGTGATGCTTGAACAGGCATGTTGTCATGATGAAGCTGCCAGTCACCAGTTGCCCATAGCTGTCGCCTGCTGAATCATCCAAATACTTTCCTTGGAGGAATGTTCAAACTTCACATAAAATTTGGTGTGAATTCTTTGCTCTACTCACTCAGTCATTTTGAATGCAATGACCATGCAGGTCATATGCTAACTCAATGGTGTCTACTTCCTCCACTGACTAGTATAGTAAAGATGTCATTGTTCCCACATGCACATTCTAGTCCAATTTCCTTGGCTGCCAGATTGCTTCAATGCCATGCAAATGGTTCTCATTATATTAACAATGGTTGGACATTTTCTGGACAGACTTCATAAGTATTGTTACCCAAGCTTTGTTTTTATTTTTCCACTTGCATGAAATATGTTCCTCCATTCTTTCACTTTCAACCTGTGTGAATCCTTTATTCTGAGGTGGGTTTCTTGTAGGCATGATACATGTGGGTCATGTTTTCTTATCAATTCAGCTACTCTATGTCTTTGGATTGCGGCATTTAATTTATTTACTTTTATGATTATTATTGATAGGAATTTATTTTTTTACTCATGCCCCTCTCTTTATATACATTTTGCCTTCATTTTAAACCACTCCCTTTAACATTTCCTGCAATGATTGTTTTGTTGTAATGAACTCCTTTACCCATTTTTGTCTGGGAAGTTTTTTATTTTGACTTCAATTTTAAATGATTGCCTTCTTGGAAACAGTAATCTTGGTTTCCGAACCTTTTTTTTTTTCATTACTTTGAATACTTCAAACCAATCTTTTAAAATCTTAGAATAAAACATAAACAGAAAAATCTCAGGCATCTCATGTAGCAACAATGTTGCCAATATATTTCCTATGTCAAGGGAAACATAGGATAAAACAAACAAATAGTACTACATCAAAATGAAAAGCTGTACAGCACAAGAAACCATCTACAAAATGAAAGGAGAGCCTACTGTATGGGAGAACATAGTTTTCAATGATACATCTGATAAGGTATTAATTTCAAAAATATATAAGTACTTATACAACTCAACAAGAAAGACAAACATTCAATTAAAAACCAGGCAAAACTGGCCTGTGGAACAAAGTGATGTCAGATTGATTCCCAGTCTAGGGCACATGCCTGGGCTGCAGGGCAGGTCCCTAGTAGGGGGTACATGAGACAAAACCACACATTGATATTTATCTCTCTCTCCATCTCTCCCTCCCCCTCTCTAAAAGTAAGTAAATAAAAATCCTTTAAAAGGGGGGGGGCAAAGAACTGAATAGACACTTCTCCCATGAGGACATACAGATGGCAAATAAACTTTTCTTCTTGTATTCATCAGAAAATTGCAAATTAAAAGCACAATGACATTTCACCCCAAACCTGTCAGAACTGCTACCACCAATAATTTAACAAACAAGTGTTGGCAGGATGCGGAGAAAAGGGGCCATTTTACATGGCTCTTAAGAATGCGGACTGGTGCAGTCACTCTGGAAAACAGTATAGAGTTTCCCCAAAAAAGTAAATATGGAATGTCCTTCTGACCCAGCAATCCCACTTCTGGGAATATACTCTAAGAATACCTAAATACCAATCTAAAAGTGTATATGTACCCTTATGTTAACAGCAGCATTATTTACAACAGCTAAAATCTCAAATTACCTGAAGTCCCTGTCAGTAGATGAATGGATAAGAAAACACTGGTACATTTGCAAAATAGAATACTACATGATAGTGAAAAAGAAGGAAATTTTACAATTTGCAACAACATGGGTGGAACTGAAGTTTTTTTTGTATAAATATTTATATTTTTATTTTGGGTCCTTTTTGAAATTGTTGTTCAAGTACAGTTTTCTGTCTTTTCCTCCTACTGCTCCCCACCACCCCAGCCATCCCCACATGCCCCCTTTTTCCACCCTCCCTTGTTATTGTCCATGTGCCCTTCAAAATTGTTCTGTAAACCCTTCACCCTTTTCCTCCATTATCCACTCCCCTCTCCCTGCTGGTCTCTGTCAGCCTGTTCTCAATTTCAGTGTGTATGGCTATACTTTGCTTGCCTGATTGATTTGTTGGTTAGGTTTCTGTTAAAGGTGAGATCATATGGTATTTGCATTTTACTGCCTGGCATATTTTACTTGGCACAATGCTCTTGAGTTCCATCCATGCCGTCACTAAGGATAGGATCTCCTTCTTTCTCTCTGCAGTGTGGAATTCCATTGTGTAAATGTGCCACTGTTTTTTGATTCATTAATTTACTGATGGACACTTAGGCTTCCTCCAGCACTTGGCTATTGTAAATTGTGCTGCTGTGAACACTGGGTTGCATAGGTTCTTTCAGATTGGTATTTCACTGTTCTTAGTATATAATCTTAGAAGAAATTGATGGGTCAAAAGGCAGTTCTATTTTTAGAATTTGTAGGAAATTCCATACTGTTGTCCATAATGGTTGGACCAGTCTGCAGTCCCACCAGTGGTGCACTAGGGTTCCCTTTTCACCACAACCTCTCCAATACCTTTGTTTGTTGCTTTGTTCATGATGGCCATTCTCAGTGGTGTGAAGTGGTATCTCATTGTGGTTTTTATTTGCATCTCTCTGATGTCTAGCAATACTGAGCATCTTTTCATATGCCTCTGGACACTCTGTATGTCCTCCTTGGAGAAGTATCTGTTCAAGTTGACTGCCCATTTTTTAATTGGGTTGCTTGTATTCTTAGAGTGAAGTCATGTGAGTTCCGTCTATATTTTGGAGATCAAACCCTTCTCCGAGGTATCATTGGTCAATATGTTTTCCAATATAGTTGGTTCTTTTTTCATTTTAATGCTGTATTCTTTAGCTGTGCAGAAACCTTTTATTTTGATGAGATCCCATTTCTTTATTCTTTCCTTTATGTCCCTTGCTCTAGGGGACATATCAGTGAAAACAGTGCTGCATGGAATATCTGAGATTTTCCTGCCTACATTTTCCTCTACGACATTATTGGTGTCACAACTTATATTTAAGTCTTTATCCACCTTGAAAGACTTATTTTTATTTTTTGAAATAAAATATATTTTTCATTTTTTATAAAAATAACAAAATATTTATTTATTTTATTTTTAATAAAATAACCTTTGAAAATATTATTTTTCAATAATCTTTTGAAAGATTTATTTTTGTGTATGGTGTAAGTTGATGATCAAGTTTTATTTTTTTGTATGTAGCTTTTCGGATCTCCCAACACCATTTTCTGAAGAGACTATTTTTACTCCATTTTATGCTACTGCCTCCTTTGTTGAATATTAATTGACCATAGAGACTTGGTTTTCTTTCTGGGCTTTCTGTTCTGTTACATTGGTCCATGTGTCTGTTCTTATGCCAGTACCAGGCTGTTTTGATTACAAAGGCCTTGTAATACAGTTTGATATCAGGTATTGTGATTCCTCCTACTTTGTTCTTCTTTCTCAAAAAAAGCTGTAGCGATTCAGGCCATTTATGGTTCCACATAAATTTTGGAAATGTTTGTTCTATATCTGTGAAACATGCCATTGGTATTTTAATAGGTATTCCATTGAATCTATAAATTGTTTTTGGTAGTATGGACATTTTGATGATGTTAATTCTTCCAATCCATGAACACAGTATATGCTTCCATTTCTTTCTGTCTTCCTTAATTTCTTTTTCCACTGTTGTGTAGTTTTCTGAGTACAAGTCTTCTACCTCCTTGGTTAGGTTTATTCCTAGATGTTTTATTATTTTTTGTCCCTATATCAAATGGGATTTTTTTCCTGATTTCTACTTCTGATGTTTCATTTTTGGTATACAAAAGTGCTTTTGATTTCTGAATATTGACTTTGTATTCCTCTATTTTGTCAAATTCATTTATTAGGTTGAGCAGTGTTTTTGTGCAGTCAATAGGATTTTCTATGTATACTATCCTGTCATCTACAAACAATCACAGTTTTGTTTCATCTTATCCAATCTGGATGCCATTTACTTCCTTTTCCTGTCTAACTGCTGTGGCTATGACTTCCAATACTATCTTGAACAAGAGTGGTGAAAGTGGACAACCTTGTTTTTTTCTTGATCTTAGTGGAAAAATTTTAGTTTTTGCCCATTGAGTATGATGATGGCTGTAGGTTTCTTACATGTGGTCTTTATTAGATTGAGAAATACTCCCTCTATTCCCACTTTGTTGAGTGTTTTTATCAAAAATGGGTTGCTGTATGTCATCAAATGGTTTTTCTGCATCTGTTCATATGTACACGTGATTTTTGTCTTTTCTTTTGTTGCTGTGATGTATTACATTTATTAATTTGCAAATATTGTACCATCCTTGCATCCCTGGGATGAATCCTGCTTGGTCAAGGTGTATGATCTTTTTAATGTGTTTCTGGATGTAGTTTGCCAATATTTTGTTGAGGACTTTAGTGTCTATGTTCAGCAATATTGGCCTGAAAGTTTCTTTCTTTGTTGTGTGTTTATTTGGGAATAGGATGATGCTGGCTTCCTAAAAGCAGTTTGGGGATCTTCCAACTTCTTGCAGTTTTTGGAATAGTCTGTGAAGCATAGGGGTTAGCTCTTCTCTAAATGTTTTGTAGAATTCTCCTGTGAAACCATCCAGTCCAGGGCTTTTGTGTGTCAAGAATTTTTTGATTACTACTTCAATTTTGTCATCTGTTATTTGCCTATTCAGGCTTTCTGCTTCTTCCTCATTAAGTTTTGGAAGATTATATCTTTCTAGAAATTTGTCCATTTCACCTAGGTTTTGAAGTTTCTTAGCATATAGTTCTTCTTAGTAATTTTTTGCAATCTTTGTATTTCTGTGGTATCAACTGATACAGAATATTCTGTTCTCTTTCATTTGTGATTGTGTGTATTTTGGTCCTCTCTCTTTTTTTCTTGGTGAGTTTGTTTAAAAGGTTGGCAATTTTATTTACCTTTTCAAATAACCAACTCCTGGATTCATTGATCCTTAGAATTGTGCTTTTTGTCTCTATGTTGTTTAATTCTGCTCTGATCTTGGTTATTTCCTGTATTGTCCTTTCTCTTGTTCCTAGAATTCTTGTATGTGTAAAGTTAGGTTGTTTATATGAAATGTTTCTAATTTTTTTTTAGGTAGGTCTGTATCACTATGAACTTCCCTCTCAGGACTGCCTTTGCTCTGTCCCATAAGATTTGGGTTGTTGCGAGTTCATTTTCATTTGCTTCCAGAATTTTTTTTTATTTGTTCCTTGATCATTCTTGACCCATTCATTGTTTAATAGCATGCTGTTCAATTCCCGTTAGTTTGAGTGTTTATTTATTTATTTTTCCTTGAGGTAGGTTTCTAGTTTCAGTCCCTTGTGGTTGAAGGAAATGGTTGATATAATTTCAATAAGAATACAATTGAATTTGTTGAGGCTTATTTTGTGTCCTATCATGTGGTTTGTCTTTGAAAATGTTCCATGTGCATTTGAGAAGAATGTATATTTTGCTTCTTTGGGATGAATTACTCTCTATATATATTAGTTAAGTTCATTTGATCTAAGACATTGTTCAATGCCACAAAGTCTGTTGATATTTTGTTTGGAAGATGTATCCATTTTTGGCAGTGGGGTGTTGATATCCCCTACTATAATTGTGTTTCTGTCAATATATTTCTTGAAGTCCTCCAAGATTTCCTTTATGTATCTGGATGCTCCTATGTTGTGTGCATATATATTAACAATGTTTATGTCTTGTTGATGGATTCTTCCCTTGAGCATTATGAAGTGACCTTGTGGATCTTTTTTCTGGCCCTTTTTTTTTAAGTCTGTATTTTGTGTATGAGTATTGGTACCGTGGTTTTTTTTTTTTTCCTGTCCATTTGTTTGGAAAATTCACTTCTAGTCCTCCACTTTCAGTCTGTGTAGGTCTTTTGTCGTGAGGTGGGTGTTTTGTATGTGGCATATGTGTAGGTCATGGTTTCTGTTCCATTCAGGTATTCTATGTCTTTTAATTGGAGCATGTAATCAATTTGCATTTAAGGTTATTATTGATAGGTACTTCTTCATTACCATTTCTTGTACCTGTGTTCCTCTCTCTCTCTCTCTCTCTCTCTCTTTTCCATCCTTTTGTGAAGCAGTCCATTTAGCATGTCTTGCAGAGCTGGTTTGGTGGAGGTGTATTCTTTTTGACATCGTTTGTCAGGGAAACTCTTTTTTTGGCCTTCCATTTTAATTGAAAGTCTTGCTGGGTAGAATAATCTTGGTTGCAGGTCTCTGGTTTTCATTACTTGAAATATTTCTTGCCATTTTCTTCTGGCTTGGAGCATTTTCATTGAGAATTCAGCTATTAGACTTATCTGGGCTCCCTGACATATTACTTCCTTTTTCTCCCTTGCTGCCAAGACAGCAAGATTCTCTCTTTGTCTTGGAATTTTGCCATTTTAATTATGGTGTGTGTTGAAATGGGCCGCTTTGGGTTCCTCTTGATTGGTACTCTCTGTGTTTCCTGGATTTGTGTGACTTTTTGTCTCATCAAATTAGGGACATTTTCCATCATTACTTTTTCAGAATTTTTCTAACACTTGCTCTTCTTCTCCTTCTGTTATCCTTACTATATGGATATTGTTGTGTTTCATGTGGTCTTGCAGCTCCCTTCCCATCTGTTCATTCCTTCTGAGTCTCTTTTCCTTTTCTTGCTCTATCTATCTTGTCCTCCAACTCATTAATTCAATCCTCTTTTTCATGCAACCTGCTTGTAATTCCTTCTAATGTCTTTTTTATTTTTGTGATTTTATTATTCATTTTCTTGTTTTATTTATAGTTTCTATTTCCTTTTTCTTGCTGTTGTTGTTCTCACTCAGTCCCTTGCAGTTGTCTGTGAATTCCTTGAACATCTTTATAACCACTATTTTGTAATCTATATCTGATAGTTTGGTTATGTTCACTTCTTTTAGCCTTTTTAGTGGGGAGTCTTTCAGTTCTTTTGATTGCATGTTATTTTTTGTCTCCCTTTTTTAAGGAAACATCAGGAAGTGCCTGTTTCTGCGCTTCCTGATGTTTCACTTTCCTGGCTGTCTTTGTAGGGTGAACTTCTATGGTAGGAATTCTATGGGGTTCAGTGATGTGGTCTCTTTGATCTCCTTGTCTGGACACTCTAGGTTTTTCCCTTTTTCTTCTTCAGGTGGGCTGTCTTGTTTTACTTGGGTTTTTACCTTTTGATGGTTGCTTTTTCGGTGTTTTTTCTCCTCCAGCAGGTATAATCATGTTTGCAGCTCCCACCTATTCTTGTGTGTGATCAGTAGTAGGGGGTAAGCAAAATGGTTTAAGACAGAAGGAGAGTATTTTATGGAATTTAAAGTATAAGCAAGTAGAGAAGAGATAGGAGATTCTTTGGATAAGTACAGAGTTAACTGTGATAGTTCACCCAATGAGCCACTTTTTATAAAAGGTGAAAGAGAGATAAGACTCTTGTTAAAGGAGAGGATGATTGTGAGCTGAATCTAGTAAACAGAGTGCTTGTTCAAGGTTAGATGATGAGATATAGTGAGATTAAATGATAGAAAGTAGGTGTAGTGTGTGAGAGAATAGAGTTAACCACAACAATAATACTGCTCAGGATTAAAGTGAAGTGGGCTAAGATCATGGAGGGTTGCTATGTAGTATGTGCAATTGTATAGAACAACAATTATTTACAATAGTATTGAAACAAAAATATGACAAGAAATATATGATTTGGATAACCAGAATAGAAAGTACCCAATCAAGAGTTGTGTGTTATTGGAACATGGGTGAAGTGAAAGAAGGAAATTAAAATACAATAAAAAGAGAAGAAGGAAAACCAGTCAAGCAATGCAATTAAACAGGGAAATAAAATGAGGGAAACTAAACATAAAGAAGAGAAATAAAAAAAAATACTAAGAAAAGTGGTAAAAATAATGACAAGACAATAATGATACAAATACACAATAAAATGCCAACTCTATGGGAAAGCAAAGTGACATTTGTCTCATTTTCTCAGTTTTTGGGGTTAGCTTTCTTCTCCCCCTTTTGATGTTCTCTGGACCCTTTGTGACTCCACTTTGTATCATCTCACTTGGAGGAAGGAAAAAAGGGAAAAAAAAAGTAAAGATGATCCAAAAAGAAAAAAAAAATAATATTAAGCTTCCTGCTGACTTTAAACCCATTGAGTGAATTATGTTGGTCTTCCTTGATGCCACAGGAAGATGGGTGCTGGGCTTTGCTTTTCTTCCTTCCTATGGTTTTGAGGGGATAGAGACCAGGTCTGGATCGCAATATTCACAGTTTCCTGGCCTCTGGCCCACTTCCTCCATGAGCTGCCAGGCTCAAATCAGTCAGTCAGCTGCTCACAGCATGAATCAGTCTCGGGTACAGAGCTGGAGACAAGCAGGGTGTGCACAGTTCTGCTCAGCTACAGAGTCTTTGGGAGCATGCAGCTGAGATCACCCTTGTGGTGAGTCCTTTGGAGAACTCACCCTCTGGAGAGTACTTTACAAAGCAGCTACCCGCCGTTATTAACAAGTGCACAGCTTTTCACACAGCCCAACTTTCCTATCATTCCAGAGACAATCTGAGTCATGGTCCAACACAGCCCAACTCCCCTCATCTCCAGGTGTCACCCAGCATCCCAATTTCTCTGGTGCCGGTGTCCACAATCCCAGCATATGTGTACCGCCTCTGTGTGACTTCCACTTCCTCTCTATTCCCCCAGCAAATTCCAGCATCTAGGTTTCTCTCGGTGCTGGGCTTCCATCCCTGCTCTGGTAGGGAAGGGAGATGGTGATCTAACTCTCCTCCCTGTATCCTGCAGCAGGTGCCCGGCTGGGGGCCACAGCAGCCTTGGTCCCTGTGCAGATCCCAGGGACCTTACCAGCCCAGCCAAATCTCTTCACCATCTGTTTTTCAATGTCCTTTGCAATTTTTGGCCTCCAAACGTCATAAAAGCTGTTGGAGTCTCGTCATAAAAGGAGTCTGTTGGCTGTTCACTCTGTTCCTCAGAAGATCAGCAAGATGTTCCAGCTGGGTACAGGGAGACCTGGACTCCATTCCCACCTATCTTGCCACCATACTCCTGAATCAGAACTGGAGATTATTTGTTCATAGCAGCACAATTTACAATAGCTAAGTGCTGGAAACAACCTAGGTGCCCATCAGTAAATGAATGGATCAAAAAACTATGGTACATTTACACAATGGAATACTATACAGCCGAAAGAAAGAAGGAGCTCATACCCTTTGCAACAACATGGATGGAGCTGGAAAGCATTATGCGAAGCGA